>CM047580.1:41800343-41818053 GCA_026184515.1 Peronosclerospora sorghi | reverse complement strand
AACGTGACTGGGATGAGTATGCAGAGAGACTGGTATTCGCACTCAACTATTCAACCAATCGGGTCCGAGGAGAGACGCCTTTCTATCTGGCGTATGGATAAGACCCTCGATCGACACTTGAAGCGAAGATACCGATCGGCTGCACTCGGACCCGTGATCGCGATGCCCGCTGTTGGCGTATGCAGATCCAGAAGCATTATCAGCATGCGAAAGAAGTCGTCAATGAAAAGTTGCGCCAGGCCACGCAAGATCGAGCAGATCAGAATAACGATCAGGTCCGCCCTCATGGTATTGAACCAAGGGTGAGGGTATGGTTATACCTAGATCGGGTCAAGGAAGGCTATGCAAAGAAGTTGGCTCATATGTGGCACGGTCCTTTCCGTGTAGCAGAGCTGATCGGTGAGCATGCTGCCCGTCCGATCACGATCGGCACGGATTATAAAGTTTTTCCGATCGTGAATGTGTCCGAACTGAAGCTGGTCAGAGAGTTCCCCGATCGGCCTAAAATACCATGTCTGGTGGACGAAGCGGGGAGATTCCATTTTGACGAAGCTCTGCTGCCGGAAGACAGTTGGGAAAGGCCATTGGAAGAGGACGAATTCGAGGTGGAAAAGGTGCTAGATGTCCGATCGGTCAAGAAGACGCGTTTCGGTCGCACCCACCGAGAATATCTGGTCCGCTGGAAGGATCATGACGAAGCAACTTGGATCGATGAACTTGATCTAAATTGTGGAGCACTGCTACGAGAGTTCGAGCGAGAACGAGTCAGTCGGAATCGTTTCGCAGTGATGCAGACTCATGAAGATGATGATCAAGACACACAGTAGCACCTATCAGTATATCGATCGGTGTGAATATGTGTAAGGTCTGAATTATTGTGAATTAGCGTGATGAACTGTGATGAACTGGAGTAGTGGAGTGACGAGGGTGGTGATAATTTTCGCGATGAGATTGGAAACTGTGTGTGATAACGTGTTGGTGCAAGTTTGGAGAAAGTGATGAAATTTGGTCAGGTGATCAGGAATTTTGGAAAAAAGATGACATGTATTATGGATTATCAGGTCAGCTATCTGACGCATCAAGAGTCGCAATCACCCCACAAACGACCGATAGTAAATTTCGGATGGTCTTCGATCTAGTCCCGATGCTGGTTACGCCAGGGCTCCTTCTGATCGATCTGGATCAAGGCGTCCTTCAGTTCTATGACCGGCCCGTCGCAATGAAGACCGGGATACCAGAGGCCGTCCTCAGTAAACGCCTCGGGGCTCTCAACGCGGCGCCTAACCATATGAAGAAACTCCGGATACAGGAAGATGTCGATGTCGCACTCGCGGGACAGCATCCCTCTCATAATAAACTGGCATAGGTCCAGCCAAGCCTCGCCCGCCTGACTCCGCCGCTGTTTCCGACGCTTCTGAAACAGGATCAGGTCTTGGTCACGCAACTTCCGACCTGCGGGAAGGAGGAGATAATGGGTAGACTCCCATATCGCCTGGCAGCGGGCTGTGTTAAAAGCCCGAAGTCGACCCAGAAGTGAATCGATCCAAGGGTCGACGCGAACATGGAGTCCAACTTGGCGCTGAGTAGCACTGCCCGTGGTTGATCTGCATACAGACGGGCGATTTGCGCCCCTGCGATTAGATCCGCCCGCCACGCAGACGGGTCAGGGGTTTTTGAATCTGGAGGGAAAAGCCAGAAATCTGGTCGGGACATCGACCGGGCCAGATCTTGCTTGGTCAGAGCTGATCGGTGCAAGCTACCGATCTGCCCCGGTGACCATGGCAAAGTGGCATCTGTAGTCAGCGACGGAAGAGGCCGATCTCCGATCAACACCCCTTTCAACCGGGCGTGATGACGCAACCTAGATATGCCGGGCTGGAAAGAAGGCGCCGACTCTGCTAACGCACGCGTTCACGCAACACCATCACCCTAGGAGCTGTTCACCTCATCAGCACCCGATGCAGGCTTCGCTGGAACAGGACCTCCGCGTTGATCGGATCGGTACTTGGACAAAGCAGTGTACAAGAACTCGGAATCTCCCGATCCGTTCCCCGAGTCTTCTCCGGAGGAGATCTCCATATGCATGGTGTGAGCAGCGTGGGGGCGCAAGGGCGCATGCAATTTGGCGATATCAGATGTGAGGCTGCGTCCGATCTTGGGCTCGGAAGATGCGCCTGCGTCTTGGCCTTCTTTGGAGGCACCGCTCGCTTCTCTTCTAGCTCGGAGTCGCGCGCTATGCCCCGCGCTCTTGAGCCCTTCTACGCGTTCTTACGCTTCTTGGAAACCTTGGGAATTTTGGAATGTTGATTTTGGTCCAATGAATGGCGTCGTTTCCGATCTTGGTGCAGATCGATCAGAGAGGCCGATGCAGATCGGTCAATGCTGGAATCCGCAGCCGTACACGGGTGCAACAAGTTGGTCATCTGTTGGTGGCACCGATTAACGGCCGCCCAACGATGACTTGACTCCTGAGTCCATGCGTCCGATCGGCTCTGGAAGGACTCGAACTTCTCGATCTGGTCCTTGACCACGACTTGCAACTCGCCGATCTGCCTCTCCAGGTCACCCTGTTGGGTGCGGAGTAAAGGCCGATCGGACTGATCCTCCAACCTCTGCCGGTTGACCAACGCAGTTGCTCCCGGAGGTGTGACCTGTAGGCCTTCAAGCGAGACAGATCGTGGCGTGCGCCGATAAGCCCGTCCAAGATCGGTCGGAGCTGATCGCAGTGGTCATGAGACTGCCGATCAGCCGCGATTAGGCCGTCAAACGCCCTGGCGATGTCGGTTGGCAGTCGATCTACAAGCGAAGGAAGGTTAGACCAGACCCAAGATGAAGACAACGACCGATCAGCTTACCTCACGTTGTTTGTTGGGCGATCTGGGCCCGGAGATGCGCGTTCTAGGCGATCACCTCCTGCAACTTCGTGGATATGGGGATCAAAGTATCCACCTCCTGCCGCAGTTGCAGGAGTGATGAATCCTTTGTGGCCAACTGCGACTAAATCTCCCGGACTGTCTTCCGGAGCTGATCGACCCATATCTGATGCCCATCCGGTGTGTCGGAATCTGGAGTGTTGCGAGGGCTGTCAGATCGGGTCGATCGGGGAGGCGAATTGACATGGGGCGATTGGGAACACAGGGCGCCTGCAGCAACGAACGTCAAGAGAGGTTACAAGATGGTCAGGTGTACAAGGACAAATACCTGGCGAAGGCGTATTCGGGGATCTTTCCATCGGTGAAGTCCACTACTGCGAAGATCTGGGATGCCAAATGATGGTGAGATCGGGTCGCTACCGTTGTGCGGCTGCGACCAGACTCAGAGGCGGCTGTGGTGAAGTGGATTCAAGATTGGTGGAAAACAAGGGGTCTTTTAAGCCTATCGTGTGCAAGAAGTGTCAAGAACACAGATTTTGGTAGGTCACATGATATTGCGTGTACTTACATATTTCATGTTTGTACATATTGGGGACCGTAGGGAGATAGGATTGGTTAGTTTTGGTTTTACCGAGTTTGGATTTTTGGCCTTTTAACTCACAACAAGGAAGTCATTAACATCTTTGTCAATTACGTTAGTCGCCTCTGCACGCCACGGAGTGTTTGGGAGCAGAGGGTTGAGTAATCCCCTCTAGCTGATTATACCCGGCCGGGACGCGTTACAGACGCACTTGGCCCGCCGGAAGTCCCTCGACGGAGTACGCATTGGTCGTCTTCGCAAGCCCAAGTTACACACGTTTGGAACGTGTAAGCAAGTTTTTGGATTGTTACGTGGAGATATCGTTCGTGGGGTTTGTTACGTTCTCGTTGGATCTCCGTATTGGAATATTGCTCTTTCATTCTCGCATTGGTTGGGCTCTACGATCGGTTAAGCGATCTGCCCTTTGGAGTAAACTTACTCTGAGTATAATTGGTCTGCCCGTATCCAGGGTAAAGAGTTCCGCCCAGGGTACAGTACCCAGCACGGTCTCACATTTTAGACCCAAATCGATTCAAGACGACGATCCACCAAGTGTGCAACCAGCCCATTCCATCGGGTACACAAGGTGAGTTGGAGACGCAGAAATAGGACCAGGCGTCCTATGCTGATGATCGGTCGTCTGCTAGCAGCGGACGATCAGATCGGATCGTAGGCGAAGGTTCGCGTGACACCCCCCCCCGTCGGTTGGAAGGCTGGGCACGATGGTGGTCAGGTTCTCGACACTACGGTGTTCGATTTTGAACTTGACTCCACCACATTTGGACCTATTTGTTATTTTAACCAAACAGGGCAGGCGCCCTTGGTGGAGGCGTGGCAGCCTGCCACGTGTTGGTACAAAGGTGGTGTACATTACATTTCGACTAGGTAAGACTTGAGTAACTTCTACTTAGTATTACATATAGTTTACAAAATATACTAATCCAGCTTGACGCACGACCTCGATCGGTCGCGCGTGCTGTTAGTCTTTGTAGCCAAAGGGAATACCTCCCTTAGCGACTCCCTTTCTAAGGAAGCCTTGTTTCAAGACGTCAGTTAATTCTAACAAGTAAATCAAGGGAAATCTTGGCCCCTAGTAAGAGAGCAATCTCTTACTAATCCCTTTTATAAGGGTGTATCGGCTAAGTAGCGGCATATCGCCGCTTTAGGAAAGTCTTCCTCTGTGCGCTAGCCGCACCGTGCGTATACGCAACGGCTACACTTTGGGACTGGAGGCAATACTTACCAGGTGGACCTTGACGTAGATGATCCTGCCGATAAGGTCGGATATGTACCTTCATCCTTTAAAGAAAGCGTACTATCTCATTGGTCTAGTTTTTTGTGCCTAAGATGTATCGAGACTTAAGAAATTTACCGAAGCGGAAAGTTTTATTCTATTATAAATAATTGAAAATTAAAACACAAATTAATAGGGGGTTTCAAAGTTGGCGATTTCGGTGAACGATTTCATCCAAAATTGGGGACGACCATGTTTTGGCAAATTGAACTGTTCAAGGTCGAACCCCTCCCCCCGCCATTTTAAGGAAATTTTTTGTCCATTTCAGGAATTTAAGTTTTCCTCTGAGGTTTAGGGTTCATGTCCGAACGCGTCGCTAACGGCCACCGACCAAGGAGTCATCCGTTTGATATAACTTTTACTAGTCATATTACAAGTGTACGATACCCGACGCACTGACTTCTATACTGAGTCCCTTTTTGGTGAGGGATCTTTATCGCCGCTGTCGCATGTTGTGATCGCCAATGAATGGATATCCATGTTTATCAGTGCTGTCATCTGTCGCTAGCCACCGCTTTCCGCTTCATCGGCGGGATTGCAGCCGATGCTTCCGTTCCCACCGTGGCCGAAAACCTGTGCGTATTTATGGATTTTAATATCACTGTATAGCGTCCCATTAACCGTTGTCGCTGTTTGCAGGATAAACGTTGTGCTTGTGGACTATGAGAGTAATCGACACGCAGTCAAAGGACGCGCTGGTAAAACGCTATTGGAAGCTATGTTGTGATCGCCAATGAATGGATAGCCAAGTTACCGCCTGCGAACACAGGGGGAGGAACAAGATATAATCGATGCTTACGTCCAGGCAGAGGAACGGAACACTCCACGAACTCTCGTTTGGGTTCGGAGATTGTGCTGCAGAAGGAGCTGGATGGCCTGGTGGTGGCAGTGCCCGAAACACCGCCCGTGGAGGTGTACGAGTATGAGCATGAGTATAAAGAGGATGACTACGAGTCGTACGATGATGAGCATCTGCACGCGTGAGGGATCGCGAAAATTGATTGGTTGCTGGGCTAATAATGAGAGAACGACGGCATCGACTTCTTTAGCCATCATCTTATATTTGCCATCATCATTCTATCCAGCCATGAAAAGATAGCAAAAATCAAACTGCTTAGTTGTAATTCTTTTTCATGTTAGGATAGTATCAAAGCTCCTTTTACCTCATCCACTATCATTAATGGCACTAGTATTCATGCATGACACGTAATCTCTCCAGGTGACAGTCCAAATAACAATGGTTATATCTCAACAATTGTGCAGAGATTCCTATTGTGAGTTATAGCCAAAGCTGTCAATGCGGTATTAATTCAGTATCTGTCAGCTGCAAGTGACATCCGACTACAGATTTCATATTCTTCGTATGTATTCGGGCTTATCCTCTGGATGTTAGCACAATTCCACAGAAAGATCAGCGGCACTATATCCTCAAACTCCGTCGCAGTCGACTGAGTTTGAGCACGCCTATTACAGCTGATGTATCGTCCATCCTGTACCCGCTCGTGTACTTTCTCGCGTCCAAAAGCCTCTTTCCCCGCATAATTGCCAACTTTACTTCCCATTCGGCATTTGCTTCAGTTTCATTGTGCTGCTCCTTCGAAATAGCGCTTTCAAAATGATATAACTCTAAAACGTTGTCAAATCTAAAGAAACCAAGAAACAGATCAGATACTACTGAGAAAGCGTTCATCTGCTGATTAGCACGAACATGAGCCCGAGGAAGCATCTGCAGACAGTTATTCAGGTCAGTATCTGCGTTAGTATCTCAATTTGATGAAACTGACAAATCAGTAACGATAGCATGTGAGCATGATAACAGTACCGTCATGAAAAGACGTACCTCTGTGCAAACGCACACACACCCATCACAAATTAATTAATTTCCGCTTTAGCTGTGGCTTCAAACCACTAATTCTCTGCCAGGTATCCTCGCAAAGGACTTGCAACTTGTGAATTACGCGTCTGCGACTTCCCGAAAGACTTCATCAATAAGAAAGTCATCGCTATCAATACTTCTACCGCAAATGCTCCTGCTACGGCAAAATCAACGCGTTTAAGCTGTTCAGTCGAAATTAATAACAAAAGAAACCTTGACGCATAGACTGTGGTTGACACCCAATATTAGACTCGGGACCAAACGCTGTGTCTGGGGTTAGGGTAGAGGGCGGCGATTTCGCAAAAGAAAATCGTCCATTTCGCCAAACCGAAATTGACTAGCTCGGAGCTAGTCGATTTCCGAAATGGACGAAAAATCGACCAAATGGTCGACCATTTAATTTACAAAAATTAGCCGAAATCACCTAACTTTGAAACCTCCTATTTTTTTTAAATTTATTATTACCTAGTGGTGCTAGTCAACAAAAAATAAAACGATTGTTAGCTTATAGTCCAATCAGTCATAAAGTTTATTTTAATAGGATTTACATCAAAATTATTATCTAGGGTTTATTCTAATAGGATTTACATCAAATTTATTAACGTGGACGAGGGGTTTGTCGGGATAGGTTAGGTGGTAGTTAACTGAAGTACCGAAAACAATGCTTGCTCAATCGATCGACCCAACCGAAAATGTGGGATACAATTAAAAAAACACACAAAGCAAAGGTTAAATCCACTAATAGCCACGATCGTGCAAACAAACAACTGATGTTTCCACACAACCTTTGCAAATAAACCTGTACCCCAAATAGGAATGATCTATGTGTGTAACTATAATTCCAAACAAAACCCGTTGTGGTACAGACGGGAAGCCCAAGTGCGCCTTTGAGCGTCTCGTCGGTAATGGAATGGAATAAACAGGAGGGGGCTTATAAATTCTCCGTTTCCAATAGTACCGTATGAATTGTTTTTTTTTGGGTAATTGAAAGTTTGATAATATATGATTCTTATGTATAACGCACTAAATTGTTGGGAGTACTTAAAAGTTTATTTTCTCATCTTCTGTCACGGAATATTCGAAACTGCCTGTCGAGGTAGCTTGCTCGTCCTCAATTTCGCCCAACATTACATGCGTGCCGGATCCGGTCGATCGATAAAGAGACACAAAACAACGCCGATCGCCACATAATCTTGTTCGATCTGTCTTTAATTACCTGGACACTTCCAGAACTAGATTTTCATCGTATTAATTGTTTAAACCCTGATCACATTCTCTGGCCCGAATAGGTCTTTTTCCGGTCAGTCTCAAGCGCTAGTCCAGTCATTAACCGAACCGATCTATAGATCAGTAGTCCACGTCCACCAAGCATTTAATCCACTTCAAGCCAAGATGGCCAATTTCCTTCAGGTAACGTCAATTTTTCTGCTCCACCAGACCACTTTTAATCCGATTACCTTTTACGTTGCTTCTCCATTCCAGACGTTGGAGGACCGCCAACAGGATCAATGGAGTCTCTTAAGCCGATACGTATTAATCCCGTTTATGGTTCAGCCAATAGGCCTACCACGCACTCCGGTTGATTTATTTTTCCTTTCACTACACCGCAGACGCCCCTGAGTCTGGCTGTTGTCGCGCAAATGCACCGACGAGATCCCAGATCATTTGGTTTTGTCTTCACCTCCCAAATGACTGAACCTATCGTCTTTCCACCTGGTATCACAATGTCTCCCTCCCTGACTAACTCCATACTCACGTAGCTAACGGATGGGACCTTATTGATGTTATCTGATACGTACGCCGGATAACCTAGCGAACCGGTCGGACCACCTTACCCATAGTGTGGTCAGATCTGACTGAGTCCGTGTCCACGTGAGCTGGCGGTTGGGCAGTAACCGACGCTGTTTCATCGTCCACCGGTTCTAATCAGTGTGATTGACCTTGATCCGATCGGCCATGACCCGATCGGCACCGTTCCGATCGTCACTGATCTTCGTGAAAGTCAAATGCCCTATCATTGACGCAACTATTATCTTATAGGTTCCGTCACATTGAAGCAGCTGTGTCGTGCTGGAGTCGCGTTCGAATCAAACACAAAAGTGTCCTGAACACGTCCACCATCGTGCCCAGCCGACCAGGTACCCCGCTAACCTTCGCCTGCATCCCGATCGGGTGACCGATCTGCACTGCAGGACGCCTGGTCCGATTTGTCTCTATAGTTCTCACCTTATGTACCCATTGGTTTGGGTGGCAACACACTCGGTGGACCGTCGCGCAATATTAGTTTCGGTTGATACCAATAAGGAATGTACCACTTCTGGGGTAACTAGTGTTCAGGGCAGAAAGTCGCCCTCGACACGTCAATGTCCAACGAAAGATAATCCAAACAGTCCGGGATGTAAATGGAGCGGAAATCGTCACTACAAATACGATAATAACCTGGGGCTGACCGCGCGTAGCGGTGTGTAGACCCAACCAATACTCTGGGGCAGACCGCGAAGCAGTGTGTAGACCCAGCCAATAACTTTGGGGCGGACGGCATGATGCGATGCGTATCCCCAACCCACAATTTGTAGTGGACCGCGTGATGCGATGCGTAGACCCAATATACAATGATAAAACACGTTACGCTTCCCGTCGTGGTACTTCCGGAGTACCTTGTGCAACTTACGCGTCCTGGCCGGGAAAGTTGAGCTAGAGGGCACCTCGTTAGCCTCTGCTTCCAACGTGGTAGGAGGGGGCGACTTTTGTGTAAACCAAAGAAAAACAAACACTATATTTAATATCCAATAAAAAACCTAATATGTAAGCTACATACAAAATCGTGTGACTCACCTAAAACTTCGTACTTAACACTCCTGACACACGATTGGCCCAAAATACTCTCCCCTTTCAACCAACCCGATCGCTCCAACTTGATAAACGGTATACCAGTACATAATAGTCAAAAAATTTCACCTTCACTTCACCACAGTGTCGTCGATTCCGATCGGTGATCTGTTTCCGTTATCTTTTGATCGGTCTTTGATTTAGCGCCTATATCGTGCGCCGATATTGCTTCGGCTCCCGACCGGGATCTCTAGCTTCATCGTCGGAATGATCAGTTTTGTTTACCCGGCCGTAAAGTCTTCCCACGGTCGTAATGTCATTCGTCTAATTCCAACTGATAAATCAGAGGATGGCTTCTCGGATGGGGAAAATTCTATGAGGAAACGTTTGACAGTACGCCACCGTCCAGCTTCTCATCAGCGATTGGTAGTTCCTGCTCAATCGGCTGCTACCAGTTAGATCCGGTCGATGACGTCGATATTCAGGGCGGATCTCCCCAACTGGCGCGCAAAAAAAGGATCGTGTTACGTCACACGGCTTCTTTAATAACTTCCCAATCCAGGGTCGAGTAACGTATTCGGATAGCAAGAGCCAGGGGTGATTCCAAGCGCTTTGATCAGGTCGAATGAGCCTTTAATCAAGTCAAGATGGATGACTGTCGTGATCGGTGCGGATGGATCAGCTTTCCAGTTTGTCGATAAAAATGGGACGGATGGTCTTCATCACTGGGTTCTCCTTCCAAAATCTTTCTAACTTGCCTAGGTAAAATGGCCACTCTAGATCAAGATCAGAAGACACCCCCTTAATCTGATGAGCCTGCTCCTCTTTGTCATCATCCAATATTCAAAGCATGAACTCGGCGGGTGGTCTCTGGGATGACCGCACTAATCTTTCCCAATATAATTTATTTTTTCAGTCAAATTCCCATATGAATTATATGTATCGGATTGAGATCAAAACGCAGATTCGTACCCAGTTTATACTTAATTTCGCGATAACCCGATACGGAGCTTCAAAGGGAATCAGTTTTATTTTTTCTTTCCGATCTGTACTCCACCGAACCAGATCAAATTAAAGGGCTTTAGTTAAAGTGACTATAACCCTATCCGGCTCCGATGGGAGCCCCGTGAGAAGTAGTTCATAATTATACCGAAAGATCATCGCTTCCTTCAGCTTTTATCAGTATTGGGGGCGATCGCCTTTCCCCCAATACATATTATCCATTTTGATCAAAAGATCATTATCATCGATGTATTAGCGTGATATCAACGGTCATCAAGTGATCCGGGCACCGCACCATTGGGGTGGAGTGTTTTGCTCAAAATATTCCAAAAGAGTCGACACTTCCCACAGGCCCATACTCCCAACTATCGGAGGGGGAGATCCATTGTTCACCATCTTCCAATCTTAGAACGGACCGATCGGCGTCATCGATCCGATCATCGTGATCCTAACGACTTCAAGATCAGCAGGGACATGATGATGATCTTTCCCTGTCTCACCTTGTTTACCGATTGGATTTGGTGCTTACATTCAGGAGTTGAGCTGTGATGACAAATATTCTTGCCGCTCCGGTCAGATCTGTACCCTGTGTAAAATCTTCACCTTGGTGCGGATTAGGGTTGGACCTTGAATCGAGTACCAGAAATGACTTTGATCGAATGTTGCTTGATCGATCTGGTCAAAATAAATCATGATAGGCAAACCATAAACCACCACTGATAGCCACAACCTTCAACAGAAAAATCAATTATTACCTCTACACGAACGTGTGTGCGCACAGAACAAATCTCGCCCGGGGACTTCCGGTGAGCCAAAGTTCGATTTTTCGCGTCTTGAGTGTAAATGACTTGAACGGAATGTTGCATGGTTAACCCTGCGTTCCCAATACCATGGTGCGACTCTGAAGAAAGAACGAAAGCTACCAACTTATATTAAGGATTTTAGATCCCCTTCCTACGTATGTGGTGAAGTTAAGATGAAAGTTTGTGACCACTTTGTACCGGTATACCGTTGATTGGCTTAGAGCGATCGGGTTGGTTTAAAGGGGAGAGTATTTTTTGGGCCAATCGTGTGTCAGGAATGTCAAGTACGCAGTTTTAGGTGAGTCACACGATGTTTCATGTAGTTTAAATATTAGTTTTTATTGGATATTAAATACAGTGTTCGTTTTTCTTTTGTTTACGCAAAAGTCGCCCCCTCCTACTACGGAGTCTTTTTGGATCAGAGGGCTAACAAGGTCCCTCTAGCTCAACTTACCCGGACGGGGCGCGTAACAGACGTACTTTGGCCCGCCGGAAGTCCCACGACGGGAACGCGCAGCTCTAAGCACACTCACCCTCAAATCGCACACGTTTGGAACTTGTTATCATGTTTTTGGTTTCGTGGAGATCTCATTGGTGGAGCCCAAGCTTGAATACGTTCGCTTGGATGTTCTTTATTGGTTTACTGGTCTCTCGTTTTATTGGTTGGGTCTACACATCGCTACACGCGATCTACCCAAAAATTTATTGGTTGGGTCTGCACATCGCTACATGAGATCTGACCCAAAGTTATTGGTTTGGTCTACACATCGTTATACGCGATCTTCCCCGAAAGTATACTGGAATCAAGTATATTGATTATTGACGTATTTGGAGTGATGATTTCCGCTCTATTTACATCCTAGAATTTTATTGGATTATCTATATCACTGGACATTGACGTGTTTAGGGTGAAGTTCCACTCTAGACACAACCTTCCCCAGAAGTGGTACATTTTATATTGATCCGACCGAAATTCATATCGCGCGACGATCCATCGAGTGTGTAGCCACCCAAACCAATAGGTACGTCAAGGTATATAGGACCAGGCGTCCTGCAATGCAGATCAGTCACCCGATCGGGATGCAGACGAAGGTTCGCGGGGTACCACCCCGTAAGTTGGTCGGCTGGGCATGATGGTGGTCGGGTTCAGGACACTTCGGTGTTCGATTTTGAACTCGACTCCACCACACGTACACCACACAAAATAATCATGTAACTTACCTAAAACCTCACAACATTGTTCTCTGTCACATGATTGGTCGAAATCACCTTCCGTATACCACTTGATCGATCGTACCTCTGCTACGTTTGGTGCAGGCAATCTGGCCGTAGACCACTTAAGCTATCGTACCTCTGCTACGTCTGGCGCAGGCAATCAGGTCGGTCCACAAAAATGTCGATTATCGCCTATTCCGATCCGTTCCAGCAGCCTTGATCGGTCCCGTCATGTCACCGGTTTTCGTTAGGTTAATACGCGCATTACCTGTTTGAAGCACGTCCAGATAGCGTTAGGTATCGCCACTTTCTCTTCCATCTGTAACCTGAGCCGTAACGTCATAACGTTTTTTAGGAAATGTCGATCGACAAAACGGACTGTAGCTTTTATACGGCTAATCGACGTCGTTACTCATCTCATATCATCCAATCCGTTTTTCAAATATGAGTACATACTAGATATTTTCACTTCCATCGCTCTCCACGTGGTCCCGCGAACCTTTCTTGCGATGAGTTTATAGGCGCGTGAATCACCGCTACGATGCATCGATACCGTAGGTATCCGATAACTAAATCTGTAAGGTAGGATGATGGTGTCCGCTTCCGTACCGTCTGCGTCTCTACAGTAGGTAAGAAGAGGAGATACTTGGACTTTAACGTAACTAAAATGATAGCAACAAATTGGTCCCATCCTCCGTCTACGCGTCAACAAAAAAATCAATACACTCGCCCAGAAGTTTGCCTTCAGTCATGCTTGAAGGATATCTTCCAACACTACCATATACGTCTTGAGTTCTTAAGCGCAGATCGGCTTGAGGTTGGTGAATTGCGCGTTTGGGCTCTCGTAAGACAAAAAATCATGATTTCCTTCGACAGACCATTCAATCCTGTGATAAACTTGCAGCTCAAACTCATCAATCCTTGAGAATAGACGTCCAGAGTTCAGTCTGTTGGAAGTTGTCGGTATTCGTGTGTGGTGGAGTCAAGTTCAAAATCGAACACCGTAGTGTCGAGAACCTGACCACCATCGTGCCCGGTCTTCCAACTTACAGGTAGGGTACCCGCAAACCTTCGCCTACGATCCGATCTGATCGTCCGCTGCTAGCAGACGACCGATCATCAGCATGGGACGCCTGGTCCGATTCGTTTGTCATCTCACCTTGTGTACCCGATGGAATGGGCTGGTTGCACACTTGGTGGATCGTCGTCTTGAATCGATTTGGGTCTAAAATGTGAGACCGTGCTGGGTACTGTACCCTGGGCGGAACTCTTTACCCTGGATACGGGCAGACCAATTATACTCAGAGTAAGTTTACTCCAAAGGGCAGATCGCTTAACCGATCGTAGAGCCCAACCAATGCGAGAATGAAAGAGCAATATTCCAATACGTAGATCCAATAAGAACGTGATAAACTCCACGAACGATATCTCCACGAAATAACCCAGTAACTTGATAACACGTTCCAAACATGTGCGACTTGCGCTTGAACATCCGACCAATGTGTACTCCCGTCGAGGGACTTCCGGCGGGCCAAGTGCGCCTGTAACGCGTCCCGGCCTGGTATATACAAGCAAGAGGGGATTACTCGACCCTCTACTTCCAAACACTCTGCGGCGTGCAGAGGCGACTGATGTACAATACGAAGAAGCGGCTTCTTGTTGAGTGTTAAAGGCTGAAAATTAACGACACTTGGTAAAACCTAAACTATCCCCTATGGTCCCCAATATGTACAAAGCATAAAAATATGTAAGTGCACGCCATATCATGTATCTTACCAAAATCCTTGTTCTTGACACCTCTCGCACATGATTGGCCCAAAAGCATCCTTGATTTCCACCGATCCGATCCGATAAGCCGATCGGTGTGCTGCTGACACAAAGCGACCAAAATTCTTGAGTCCGCTTCACCACAGCCGCCCCTGAGTCTGGTCGTAGCCGCACAACGGCAACGACCCGATCTCACCACATCCTAGATCTTCGCAGAAGCGGACTTCACCGATGGACAGATTTTTAAGTCCACCTTCGCCATGTACTTGCCTTGTACACTTGATCGTCTTGTGACCGCTCTTGACGTTCGTTGCTACAGGTGCCCTGCGTTCCTCGTCGCCCCATATCGATTCGCCTACCAGATCGGACCGATCTGATAGCCCTTACAACACTCCAGAGTCCGACGCACAGGATGGGCATCAGATCGAGGTCTATCAGCTCCAGAAAACAGTCAAGGATCTCCAGTCGAAGTTGGCCCTCATGGATTCTTCGCTCCTGCAACTTCGGAAGGAGGTAGACACTTTGATTCCTATATCCACGAAGTTACAGGAGGTGATCGCCGAAAACGCACATCTCCGGGCCCAGATACCCCAAAAACAACGCGAGGTGAGCTGATCGGTCTGCTTTCCGTCTTGGGTCTGGTCTAACCTTCTTTTGCGTGCAAATCGGTTGTCCACCGACATCGCCAAAACGCTCGACGCATTATTCGAGGCTGATCGGCAGTCGCATGACCACTACGATCAGCTCCGACCGATCTTGGATGGGCTGATCAGCGCACGAAATGATCTGTCCCGCTTGGAGATCTACAGGTACCGCCTCTTGGAACAGCTCGCGGTGGTCAACCGGCAGAGGTTGGAGGATCAGTCCGATCGGACTTTACTCCGCACCCAACATGGTGACCTGTAGAGGCAGATCGGCGAGTTGCAGGTCGTGGTCAGGGAGCAGATCGGGAAGGTCGAGTCCTTCCAGAGTCGATCGGACGCCTGGACCCAGGAGTCAGACCGTCGCTGGGCGGCCGTAAATCGGTGCTACCAAAAGTTGACCAACTTGTTTCACCGGTGTCCGGCTGCAGGTTATAGCGTCGACCGATCTGCATCGGCTGCTCTGATCGATCTGCACCAAATCGGACCCGACGCCACTCATTGGCTGAAAGTAAGCACTCCAAAATTCCGAAAACTTCCAATAAACGTAAGGACGCGTCGAAGGGCTCAAGGGCGCGGGGCATAGCGCGCGACTCCGAACTCGAGGAGAAGCTAGCGGTGCCTCAGAAGAAAGCCAAGACTCTGGCGCATCTCCCAAGCCCGAAATCGGACGCAGGTGACACGTCTCTCATCACCAAATCGCATGCGCCGCCCTTACGCCCCCGCGCTGCTCGCACCAAGCGTATAGAGATCTCCTCCGGAGAGGACTCGGGGAACGGATCGGAAGATTCTAAGTTCTTGATCACTGATTTATCCAAGTCCCGATCCGATCAACGCCGAGGTCCCGTTCCTGCAAATCCTGCATCGGGGGCTGATAAGGTGATCAGCTCCCAGGGTGATGATGCCGCACGGACGCGCGAGTCAACCGGATCGGTGCCTTCGGTTCAGCCCGGCACATCTGGGCTGCGCAATCACGCCCAATTGAAAGGGCTGTTAATCGGAGGTTGACCTCTTCAATTGCTGACTACAGATGCCACTTTGCCATGGTCACCGGGGCAGATCGGTAGATTGCACCGATCAGCTCTGACCAAGCAAGATCTGGCCCGGTCGATGTTCCGACTAGATTTCTGGCTCTTCCCTCCGGATTTGAAAACTCCTGACCCGTTTGCGTGGCAGGCGGATCTGGTCACGGGAGCGCAAATCTCCCGTATGTATGCAGATTGACCATGCGAAGTGCTACTCAGTGTCAAGTTGGACTCCATATTCGCGTCGGCACCTTGGATCTATTCGCTTCTGGGTCGACTTCGGGCTTTTAATACAGCCGACTGCCAGGCGATATGGGAGTCTACCCATTATCTCCTCCTTACCGCAGGTCGGAAGTTGCGTGACCAAGACCTGATCCAGTTTCAGAAGCGTCGGAAACAGCGGCGGAGTCGGGCGGGCTAGGCTTGGCTGGCCCTATGACAGTTTATTCTGGAAGGGATGATGGCTCGCGAGTGCGACATCGACATCTTCCTGTATCCGGAGTTTCTTCATATGGTTAGGCGCCGCGTTGAGAGCCCCGAGGCGTTTACTGAGGACGGCCTCTGGTATCCCGGTCTTCATTGCGACGGGCCGGTCATAGAACTGAAGGACGCCTTGATCCAGATCAATCAGAAGGAGCCCTGGCGTAACCAGCATCGGGACTAGATCGAAGCCCATCCGGCGTTGACTATAGGCCTTCTGTGGGGTGAGTGCGACTCTTGATGCGTCATATCGCTGACCAGATAATTCATAATATATGTCATCATTCGTTCCAAATTCCTGTTTACCTGATCCCTTAACCAAATCTCGTCACATTCTCCAAACTTGCACCAACACGTTATCACACACAGTTCCATCCACATCGCGAAAATTATCACCACCCTCGTCACTCCACTACTCCAGTTCATCACAGTTCATCACACTAATTCACAACAATTCATACCTTACACATATTCACACCGATCGATATACTGATAGGTGCTACTGTGTGTCTTGATCTTCATCTTCATGAGTCTGCATCACTGCAAAGCGATTCCGACTGACTCGTTCTCGCTCGAACTCTCGTAGCAGTGCTTCACAATTTATATCGAGATCGTCGATCCAAGTTGCTTCGTCATGATCCTTCCAGCGGACCAGATATTCTCGGTGGGTGCGACCGAAACGTGTCTTCTTGACCGATCGGACATCTAGCACCTTTTACACTTCGAATTCGTCCTTTTACAATGGCCTTTCCCAACTGTCTTCCGGCAGCAGAGCTTCGTCAAAATGGAATCTCTCCGCTTCGTCCACCAGACATGGTATTTTAGGCCGATCGGGGAACTCTCTGACCAGCTTCAGTTTGGACACATTCACGATCGGAAAAACTTTATAATCCGTGCCGATCGTGATCGGACGGGCAGCATGCTCACCGATCAGCTCTGCTACACGGAAAGGACCGTGCCACATATGAGCCAACTTCTTTGCATAGCCTTCCTTGAACCGATCTAGGTATAACCATACCCTCGCCCTTGTTTCAATACCATGAGGGCGGACCAGATAGTTATTCCGATCTGCTCGAGCTTGCGTGCCTGGCGCAACTTTTCATTGACGACTTCTTTTGCATGCTGATAATGCTTCTGGATCTGCATAAGCCAACGGCGGGCATCGCGATCACGGGTCCGAGTGCAGCCGATCGGTATCTTCGCTTCAAGTGTCGATCGAGGGTCTTATCCATACGCCAGATAGAAAGGCGTCTCTCCTCGGACCCGATTGGTTGAAGCGTTGAGTGCGAATACCAGTCTCTCTGCATACTCATCCCAGTCACGTT
>CM047580.1:41780589-41800243 GCA_026184515.1 Peronosclerospora sorghi | reverse complement strand
TGCTTCCTTGGGGCAATCTTCATCAGAGCTTCCTCCACCTCAGACCGAGGAGTGATACTGGCAGCCAATGTGCCCAATATCTCCTCCTCTCCCTTGGTCCACTTGACGACCTCGAGGGATTACTGCGACAAGACCGCTGACCATCTGCCGAGCCGACCGTACATCCCATTGGCTGATAACATCCAGGCCAATGTCAACTTTCTCGAAAGAACCTTTACAGATCGGCCGACCAGTAGGTTGTAGCACACATCCAAAATCCGTACTAAAGCCAGAACTTCCTTTTCGACGATCCCATAGTTAACTTCGTTCGGCTTCAACGTCCGGCTCGTAAAAGTGACCGGGTGGTACAAATCCATCATGTTATTGCACTAGAGTGGCAGAAATGGCCCACTTACTAGCATACACAATGACGATCGGCATTTTCTCCGGATCGAAGTGTCTTAGAATCGGTGCCGTCGCCATCTTGGCCTTCAGCATACCGAAAGCAACCTCTGCGCGCTTCATGTGATCGTCTGCCTCCACCTGCGGAAAATCTGCGGGCAGATCAGAGTCGCAGCCCTCTCGTAAAGTTGCCCGATCTGCTTCGCGCAACATATGATAGTCGACTTCCCGGAGCTCGTACAGCACAGCCGCGCAGATAGCAAAGTCTTCAATGAATCGGCTATAATAATTCAAGCTTCCCAAGAAGGACTGCATTGCCTTCAGTGATCTGGGAAACGGGAGGTTGCTCAGTGACTTCAGATCCTTATGATTGGCCTCCAGCACACTGATTGACACCATATTACCTAAATAGGCAACCTTGGACATGCCCCAAAAACTCTTCACAGCACTGATCGACAGGTTCCATCGGTCGCATGTCTCCAACAAACGTTCGAACTTCTCGCACAGATCGCTCCATGACGAGGCAGGGATCAGAATGTCGTCGATATACGATCGCCTCCCCAGAACGGACGGTCTCCTTTGCCAATCGGGTTCACCCTCTGTAAATACATCATGGTTTTTGGTGGGGTCCCGATCGGTACTGATCTTGAAGTGTCCATACAATTCGTTGTCGAACAGCCTCTGGTAGAGCTGGGGCGCGTTCTTCAGACCGAACGGCATACGGTTCCACTCGATCAGACCGAACGGCGTAAAAAATGCGGAGATCTCGCGAGCTCGATCGTTCATCGAAACCACCCAAAATCCACTTACCATATCCAGTGATTAATATTTTGACTTTTTTTTATTTTAATATGTAATTTAATTGGAATGGTTCCTTAGGGTTTTGTCGAGATCTTCTAGCAGATCGCTGATCAGCGGCATCGGGTACACCATAAGCTTGTTCAACCGTTTTACCAACCGATAATCGATACACAACGTGATGTCGACGACGTTCTTCTTGATCATAATCACGATCGGCGAGGCCCACGGCGAGGTCGCCGGTTTAATGATCTTCGTAGCCAACAGTCCTTTAATAAGATCAGACAATTTTTCACGGTACTGTGACGCCACACGTCGGCATCATTGGGAGATCGGCTTGGCGTCACCCACGTCGATGTCACAGATCGCTCCGAGAGCAGCAGGGGGTAAGGCGTTGCCTTTCCCGATCAACAGATGTTTCTTCTTCCATATGATATTCTTTAGCTGATCGATCTGGTAAGGACTGTTGACATCCCGATCACCCACTTGCAGATCGTCCAAGGTGACATCGGGCGGATCGGCAGACACTTCAGGGAGGACTACCATCTGGCTCTCCAGATCCTGAATATATTGATACCCGCCCTCATGGATACAAACTTGGTCGTCTTCCGGGACAATATCACCCAAACCGTCCTGATCGGTTGAACACTGTTGTTACCGATCGGCGGACCTCCTTTCAACGGCATCGATCCGATTAGGTGCGCCATCGTGGTCCGCCCCAGCAATCCCATGTTTCCCTTTTTCTATTCCCGGCTCTGCTGTCGCCTGTTCTTGTGACGCCACCACATTGACGAAACTTGGCTCATCTGCTTGATGTTCCACCGTGTCCAGCGACTGCGGCGCCTTTCTTCGGACCAGCCTCTTCTTCGGGGTTGCATAGCTGGGTCGTTCCACCATAGGTGAGGTATCTTCTTCTACCGATCCATCATCGCTGATCAGATCGGTGGTCGCTTGGTATGCCATGTTCTGCCACTCAACATACCGTCTCGATCCGATCGAGACGAATCAGATCTTTCTTGGTACCTTACCTTACACCAGCCACATGCCAACAATAGTATTGTTGTCGAGTGTAAGCGGCTTGTCACCGATATTAGTGAATCGAACAAAATCATATCGGCCGGCGCTCTTCACAAAGGTCGGCACCCACCGATCGCCCCTGGTCACCCATAACTTCCTTGATCGAAAACCTTTATCGACAGGGGTATCAGCGGATTGGACAAATGGAATGGTGACATCTTGGTCTCACCTGACCAGATCGGTGTGCGATCCGTATAGGGGCCGCCGACCAGCTAACTGGATGTAGCCGGTGCGTATACGCACGGTGCGGCTAGCGCACAGAGGAAGACTTTTCCTTAAAGCGTCTTCTGCCGCTACTTAGCCGATACGACCTTATAAAGGGCTTATTAGGAGAGAGCTCTCCTACTCGGGGCCAAGATTCCCGGGTTGGTTTACTTCTTAGCCTAAACGACTGTGTTCCCTTACTAAGGGTGTAGGTAAAGGGAGGGCTCCCTTTACACTACGGCACCCAGTACACGCGCGACCGGTCCAGGTCGCGCGTCTGTACGATGGAGTGAAATGTAAACTGAATATATATTTAATATGTAATTAGCCTAAATTAATTTAAACTAATATAAACTATATGTAATACTAAGTAGAATATTCCGAATTCGTACCTAGCTAAAATGTAGTGTACACACCTGTGTACTGACACGTGGATGGCTGACACACCACCACAACAAGGGCCCACGCCCTGATTGGTTAAAATAACCAAGGTTAGAAACCTTTCAACCCGGCCAATACAGACCTCAACCGTGGTGTACTCATGTACACCAACACTCAGTGTTACCCGAATGTAACCCCGTTACATCCTCCCCCATCAAGACTATTGCTTACGCAATAAATCAATTTTTATTGAAAAACTCCAACGCCAGTTCCTTCAGTGGTGCTATGGAGTCTCCTCTAGAGGAGGTAGACTACTCCGAGAGCTCGGAGGTGGATGCCCTTGGGGGTACCTCCCGAACGGTTGACGGCATCGACAGCGCCGAACGGCGTTGTCGGCAGCCTAATCCGTTCCCCACACGTGGGGAAAATGCACTAACCAGTGCGCCACCCCTTCCCATATCGAATGATACCTCTGGATCGCCAAAGGAGAACGTCATCTATGATCTGGATGCAGCTCAGGAAACCCAACTTGCCGCACAGGCACTAAGGGCGGCGCTACGCGCCCTCAAACGCCCGTCAAGGGAGGCTTATAATTTAGAAGGTCCTCGTGACCTTCCAAGGTGGGCAAGACGTGTGGTAAGGATTGGTTAAGCGTCCAATACCCCTGGCCCCGTGGCTGAACAGCCGTATCAACGCGAACGCCATGAGAAACTCCGGCAACAACTGCTTACACAAAAGCAGTTCACTAAGCGTATCCTACCGAAAGCGCTTAGACAGGCAGGCACAGGGTGCCCCTGTTGAGAACCTCCGCGAGGTTCCTTTCGTTCTTTCTCCGGGAGAAAGTGCTGATGATGCAGAGAAGAAGTTCCGCGCTTGGGCGGAAGGGGAGAAGCTTCTCCCCAGCTTCAATGAGCTGCACGACAGCTATTCCCGTCGATACATTTGAATGGAGAGGGTGTTGCGCCTTACATTTGCCAAAGCCAAAGCGATGGAGCTATTACGTACTCCATATCGCACACGCTAAGCCAGCGTCCCTGTCTCCACCATGGTGCCAGAGTACAGTGTTAGCTCCACATCTGCCCCCGGCGAACTCCCACTTACTGGTAGTGAAGGGGCTTCTCATGCACCTCTGGTCGTTGACCTACAGCGGGATTCTCCCGCTCGAAAGCGTCAACAACGTCGCGGCAATCCTGCCGTAGGGGAGTCTCGAACTCCCACAAATCTGTGAATGTGGATAAGCTTTCCACTTCACCAGATACTGGGTTTGACCCCGATGATGGCACCGCGCCATCAGCCGCTCCACATGAAAGTGTGGAGTACCATCCGCATCAAGCATTGGAGGAGGAGGTCGCGCAAATCAGACGTGAGATACGCGAGCGCTGTGATCGACACAGCCATCGCATCCATGATATCCACAAGGGGCTCCGCGATGAGTGGGATGCCACTGAACGCTTCGAGAGGCGGATTGCCTCTCTCGAGACGACCGTTGCGGAGCTTCGTGGTCGCATTTTAACCCTCCCGGGCTTCCTTCGCCCTGCCGTGTCTTACGGATCTTACGGATATCCACCTTTCCAACCTCCTCCAGGAGAGGGCCCGCCTCCGGGTCCTGGTATGGCTTAAGCATACCCAAATAGAAGGTTGGATGAGTACGCATCACCTTCTGGATGTCCAAGGTATACGATAAACCCTTTCACGCTAGTACCTTAAAGGGTCCCACAAACCTGGGGCGCAGTTTATTGCGCAACACGTTGGAAACTGCATGTGTAGGAAGATTTTTTAGCGTTTAATAAAACAATTTCTCCTACTTTGTATACTTTTTCGTTACGCCGCCCCTTTCGGTCAGCTTGCTCCTTCTGCTTGTCTTGGATTTCCGCCATCGCATCGCAGACGTGCCGTAAGACACTAAGGCGCGTCGATAAAAACTTATCGATGTGCTTTCGCACAGATACAGGGCTGACATCGGGGAATCCTCCCCCCTCAAGCCATGGGCCACACACACGTGGCGTCAACGGAACCCTCGGATTCGCTAATACATTCACGTAAAACGGGGTAAACCCCGTAGATGCATGGACCGAATTGTTGATAGCAAATTCGGCCATCGGGAGCATCTCACTCCAACTCTTTGGAGAATCCGGACATAAACTCTGGAGAATATCCTCCACAACGCGATTAACGCGTTTCGTCTGACCGTCCGTCTGCGGGGGATCCGCAGTGGACATGAGAAGCTTTTGCCTAGCACCTTAAACTACGCTCCCCAGAATTGTCCTGTAAAACGGGGATCCCGATCCGACACAACGGAATCGGGTAGAACATGCGGTCGAAAGACACGGTCTAGGAAGACTTTCGCTGTTCCTTGTCCTTCTATGGACTCTGGCACCGCCGCCAGGTAAGCCATCTTGCTCAAACGGTCTACAAAGACCAATATGCCGGTGTGCCCGGCCCCATCTTTCGGAAAACCGAAGCTAAAATCCATGCTCATCGATTTCCAACACTCCGTTGGAACCGATAAGCTCGCCAAAGTCGCGCAGCTGAACTTGCAGAGGGTTTAACTCTCTGAAACGTCTCACAGGTGAGTATATACGCACCGATACACTTATACATGTCGGGCCACCAATATAAAGCGTTTAAAGCGCTGTAGGTCTTATACCGACCTAAATGACCCCCGGTAGGGGCGTCATGTGCCTCAAAGAGGACTCTATACTTCAGTTCCTCATCATGAGGAACTACCACCCGCGGAGTGTCCTCCGCGCTAGTGCTATAAAATAGCAGACCGTCACAGTACCCGTAACGGTGTAAACGAGCTCTAGCTCGACTTGACAGGGTTGGCCCAGACGAGCCAAGACCCTTTTCACCTAACGCGCGGATAAGCGCCGTACATTGTGGGTCTTTCTCATACGCCTGGCGTATGAGATCCACCACAGACGTGGTGACGAATGTCGCGTGAGCGAGCTCGTAATCGGGACGACGCGACAACGCGTCTGCAAGCACGTTCTGCTTGCCAGGTTTATACTTAACCTCAAAGTTATACTCCGCAAAGAAGGAGAGCCAACGGGCCTTCCGTTGCGAGAGATGAGGCGACTTTGTCACTGTCCGTAAGGACGAGTGGTCAGTATAAACAACGAACGGCTTTGAGCCAAGTAGGTGATCCCTAAATTTGACAAGGGCATACTTCATAGCAAGTAGCTCCTTATCATTTAACGGGATAATTCCGTTCTGCGGCTTTAAGCTGCCTCGACTAAAACGCAATTACGCGTTCCCTTCCTGCATCGTCTGCTTGTAACAAAGCACATCCGATTGCGAAATCGGAGGCGTCGCAGACGACACTAAATGGTTTCCCAGAATCTGGGAGAGCAAGAACGGGAGCTTTCAACAAGCTTCCCTTAAACGCCTCGAAGGCGGTTTGGTTTTTGGTTTCTCAACACCAATCAACATCCTTCTTAAGAAGGTCAGTTAATGACTTCGCCATTTTAGCGTAGTTCTCGCTGTACTTGTGGAGATAATTGGCTAATTCAAGCCACTTCCGTAAATCGCTAAGATTTACAGGCGAAGGCCACTCCACAATGGCTTTCACCTTCGCGGGATCCGCCCGCACTCCATCCTTACCGATGAAGCATCCGAGGAGAGGAATTTACTCAGCACCAAATATACATTTGGATGCGTTCGCATATAAATTATACTCTCGCATACATTCGAGCGCTGCTCGAAGGTGTATCAGATGCGTCTGAACATCAGACGAGTCGCCTTCCGCACGACTATGGACGAATATATCGTCGAAGTACGTCTGAGCGTACTTCCTATGAGGGCGGAAGAGTTGAGTCACCAAGCGATTGAAAGTCGCTGGTGCATTTGAAAGCCCTTGTGGCATAACAAGCCACTCCCACATCTTGCCACTAGGCGTGCTAACCGCTGTCAGCGGAATATCGGACGCTCGCATGAGCACCTGATAATACCCGTCCACCAGATCTAAGGCACTGTACACAGTACAGCCCGCCATATTGTTCTGGAGGACATCCTTCCGAGGAATCGGAGTCTGCGTGGGTACAGTAGCTGCATTCATCTTGTTGTACGCATGCACAATGTGCCACTTTCCGTTCGGTTTACGAACGCAAAAAGTGGGAGATGAGTGGGGAGACTTACTCTCCCGTACCATCCCTGCCTCTTGTTTCCCCTTGAAGAATGCGTCGATGACGTCGCATTGTTCCTTGGGGAGAGGCCAATGCCTAGTGACGCAGTATTTGGTTCCGGGAACCAAATCAATTTCATGTCGGACTCCCCGATCCGGTGGTAACCCCATCGGCGGGTTGTCACTAATTACATCTCCAAATTCCTTTAGTAGGGAATGGTAAGGGTCCTCAGGATCCGCGAGGATCTAGAGGCCGCTTCGGGCATTTAATGCCTGTTTGGTTTTCACCAAAACGGACTCGTCCATCGTTGATGAGGAGTTCAACTCCTCTTCCGGACGCAACACGACGACCTCGTCGATTTCATCTGCTTTCAAAGCAGTCTCAAACTCGTTGAAGGACATCTCCTCCAACGACAACAGTTCGCCTACCCCAGGCAACCGTTCCAGGCTTACGCCTTCTGTGACAACACCTGCCACACTAGTCAGCATTATGTAGGACTGCTGACTACTGCCCTCGGGACTCATCCCGAGACCCAGATGGGGGGAGTCAATTGCCCCATCTATTGGAAGCGTCACGCGCCTATCCACAGAGGTATATACCTCTACCACCGGTGACTCGCCGGTCTCACCTATAACGGCGTATTCGGAATCATTTCCGACATGCGAAAGAGACGAACTTCGAGTCTCTTCTCCTGTAAGTGTGGTGGAGCGGCTGATTGAAGTTTTTGAGACTTGATCAGGCGGTACCACGGCGCCCAGACTGCCGACTAACGAAGGGGGTCCTCCGGATGTCTTCGACTGCTTGCGTTCTTGCTCACCTTGTGTACCCGACGGCTAGGCGTGGGTCGCTCCTCAGGTGGCGGGGACAGCGCACAGCGAATTCTTGGTGCAAGATTGAATTAACTACTTGTGACGATACAACCGATGCGATCAGGCGTGATCACGTGCGATCAGGTGCTTAAACCACGTCAATTAGCCGCGATCAGGCTTGATCACGCTTGGGCCGATGCTAATAACCGACGATCAGCAATATTCCGTCTTGATCGCAAGTGCGATCAGGCGGCAGTCCGACGCGATCAGGCGCTGAAACGATGTAGATCAGTGGTAATCAGGCTTGATCAGGCTTTGGCTGACGTTAATAACCGTCGATCAACAATATTCTGTCTTGATCGCAGATGCGATCAGGTGTCTTGATCGCAAGTGCGATCAGGTACTGAAACGAAGCCAATCGGTCGTGATCAGGCGCGATCAGGCTTTGGCTGACGTTAATAACCGTCGATCAACAATATTCTGTCTTGATCGCAAGTGCGATCAGGTACTGAAAGGCTCGATCAGGGGCTAAAAACTGCTGCCCAGTCGTAATATACCTTGATCAGACTTGATCAAGCACCGGAAGTCGTTCAAGTAGCAGTTGGCGCGATTTGAGATCAGCGATCACGATCACGATTCGCAAAAAGTGTCGATCAGGTGTTGATCGGTAGGGGTGGTACTTGATCAGGCAGCGCAAGTCTTCACCGCCTGATCGCGTAGCCTCTAAGCCGTCAAACAGCTAAGGAACGCCCAAATCAATGCTCTCCTAGCCTAGACTATATGAGGAAAAGGTATTTATATTAAAATCCACCTAGAGTCCCCGTGGGGCGCTTAAAGCAGCCGAACACTAGGGGCCAAACGTTAATTCCACGGGGAAGAGGTGAGAGCACTGCTCGATCACGTTCCCAAAACCAAAAACCTTTAAATGAAGAACCGCAGACACTGCGGGAGGAGTTGTGGGGTGAGTTCTCACAATCTACGCTAACCGGTGGGCCAAAAACGCACTTAGTGCTCCCGCCCGGGACGTAGAGGTTTCAATAAGGTGGGGGCGCAAAGGTGCCTTCCCAAAAACGATCATCGCGATCGTACGCAAAAGGAGAACTATATTAGCAATTAAACCCTTAGATCTACCCTGTTCCTACTTTCAACCAATCCGCATCGTCCATTCGGAACGCCTTCCGTCCATTAGTCGACCTGATTTTTCCGCTTGTTCCTTGTTTGTTCGCTAGTGTTCGCCGCGTACCTGTAGGTAATCCGCCCATCTTCCGTGTCCCTTCTATATCCTGTCTATGTACACCACGGTGGTACGTACTACTGTATCCACTATCTGCGTCCACTATCAGGCCCCTAATTTAGGTCCTAATATTAGTCATAATATTAGGCCCCCTATGGGCCTAATAAAATGTCCAACATTAGGCCCTATTTTAGCATAATAAAAAGTACGCTTTACGACAACCGCCCCTGAGTCTCGTCCCAGCCGTACAGCGGTTGGGGCGAGGGTCGATCATGCCGTTGATTCTGGGAATCATACTGCCGTTGGAGAATTTGTCGTTGCACATCGATCAGGTCACCATCCAACTGTCGATCATCACCCATCATCTGCCCCTTCTCCCCTCAATCAAGCCCAATTCCATCAGGCAGTCACCGTTGGGGCTGTCCACTGCGACCTAACACTCGACTGTGGCCAACCGTGACAACTGCGATCAGGATGTCTCGATCAGGCATTCACAGTCTGCTATGCCATCTTCAACGGACAGCTTGTCACCCCACATCACCAACGTTTCCGCCTTGGATAAGGCCGCAGCTGATCAGGCGATCGCCGCGATCAAGCAGGCCTCCGATCTGCAAGAGGCTATCCATTCCAGCAACGATCAGGTCGCCTTGTTGTCTGGCTCACTCGCCATGAGTGAAGACACGGTTGCGATGCTTCGTCGGCGGCTCACTCGTACCCAATGTGACGCGACGGACCGGAAGAAGGTAATCGAGGGAAGCCTTAAAAAACTGGAGCCGCTGCGCGATTTTATCAACGCTGCGGTCAAGAAGCTCGAAACCCAGTTGAAAGACGCCAAAAGCACTATCGCCGATCAAGAGCGGACCATATACGATCAGGGTGTCCAGATCCGGGAGCTGGAGTGTCGCAACGACCGTGAACGTTACCTGCGATCAACGCTTGACGACACAATTGCATACCAAACGAAGGAATTGGAGCAACTCGAGCAGCGTGTATCCACGTTGCAGCACGAGCGCGATCAGGTTATTTCCCGCAATGTGCGCTTGGTTCAACGGGCGGTAAGTCTCACTACCGAGGTGGAAAAGTACAAGGATCAATGCGATCGCCTCCAGAAGGAGAACGAGTCTACTTGCGCATTGATGGACGATTACACTGCCATTATGGCCCAAGCACAGGAGATATCGGATCGGGTTGAAGCGGAACTCACTACCGCTCGACGTCACCTCGATCAAGTTTCCGCGGACCGGGACACATTGCGTGATCGGCTACGACAGGCCCAAGGCGAGGTTGCGCGGTGGCGCTCTCATCAATCGAATATTCAGTCCGCACTGACGGGCATATCTCTGCAGCTTCTGGCCGGCCCTGATCAGGTCCCATTGCCTGCTAGTCCCTATGCTGCTTCGACGACCAACTCGGTAGGCAGTACCACTCCATCGTCCGGAAAGCGTATTCGGCGTTCCCGATCTTCTTCTCCGTCTAAACAGCCACGCCTTCTCTCTCCCGCTTCGGAGGCGAAGACTGCGGATGATGATCCCCCTACTTACGATCAATTGTTGAAGATGAGGACACTGGCCCGATCGCCTCCATTCCTTCTACTCCAACCATTAGCTAGTTCGGGGGCGAGGGCCAGCCTGATCACAACCCGACCGTGTCTCTTTTCTCTCGCACGGGTGACTTCCAGACCTTGATCGCGGTTCCTGATGGTACCACTGACGCCGATATCCTGCCTTGGACTCTGGATCAACTCGGCATGTACAATTCACACAACGTCACGGCCCAAGTGGTTTTCGACTACTTGACCCGCCCTGCTGGATGGTTGTTCCCGCCTGCTGCGTTGGCCCCTCCTACTAGTGCGTGGTCCGGTCATTTGATCACCCAGGCAGAGATTGAACATTTATACTCCCAGCGCCCCTGGGATATTTTTTCGACCATGTTGCCGCCTCTTTCTTTTCGCTCGGCTGGCTGGTTCGCTGATCTAGAGACCAAGTATCTCACGTTCCTCGATCATCACGCATTGGCGATTTGGGAGTCAACCCACTATCTCCCTATCGCGAAGAATCTTCGTGATATTGATGACTTCTTCCGCGATTATTACATCAAACGTCGCCAACGCAGAAGCCGGGCTGGGGCGACCTGGAAACGTATCGTGGAGATCATCTTGCCGGGTATGATCGACGGGAAATGTGATCTCGACATCTTCTTGCACCCTTCGATCACCCATTGTGCCCGCAATCGCCCGCTGAAGTTTTCCCCGGCCGATGATGGAGCGTGGTACCCTGGGTTTCTATCGGACTCGCCACCTCAGAGCCTACAAGAAGCGCTGGTAGATGTCGACGACCTTGAACCTTGGCGGGTTCAATATCGTTTCTGCCCCGAAGATCACCCTGGTTGTAAGATTCCTCGCCTTCGCCGTAAGTTCTATGGGTATGAATAGTCGGTCGATCACGTTTCTTCAATCAATACATTCTTTCGATCGAGTCATTTCACTGTTTTCCTTTGTCCTTAAATGCATAATATAAATTGGTAGTCCGTCGGCTCATCTGACGTATCCAATCACCATACCTCGCAACATCCATCGTAATCACACCACTACAAGTCGTTCATTGTACCTCCGTTAATCGTGAGTTTCATCAACCATTTCTGCGATCAGAGATCTTTTCGATCGTGATTCCTGATCGGTACGTCGATCGCGCGCTAGTTGGACTCTTCATCCACTTGCATGACGTCGAAACGATGTCTGTTCACCATCTTCCTTTCGAAATCCTTGATCAAGGCATCACAATTCAAATCTGCCTCGTCTACCCACGACGGCTCGGAATACCCCTTCCAGTAGACTTGATATTCTCGTAACGTCCTTCCATATCTAGTCTTTCGACCCGATCGCACATCGGTAATGCGATCAACTTCAAATTCATCGGGATCTAGCGTCCTTTCCCAGCTATATTCAGGTAGCAAAGCTTCGTCGAAGTCGAAACGATCTTCTATTCCAGCTGCTAGCACAGTAGTGGGACGATCAGGAAATTCCTTGACTAATTTCAACTTGGACAGGTGTACCACTGGGAACATACGACAATCGGTGCCGGCGGTGACCAATCTCGCTGCATGATCGCCGATAACCTCCTCAACTAGGAAGGGTCCATGCCACATATGCGCCAGTTTCTTCGCGAACCCTTCTTTCACCCGATCAAGGTACAACCAGACCTTTGAGCCAGCCTCGATCTTGTGCGGCGTCACCTGATCGTTGTGTTTCTCAGCTCGATCAACCATCGCTTGGTGCAATCGAGTGCTCACTTGATCGCGGGCGTATCGGTAGTCTTTTTGCAACTTATATCTCCACCGACGAGCGTCTCGATCTTTACGTCGAATCCCGCCCAGAAGTAACGTTGATTCCAACGACGATCGTGGGTCCCACCCATACGCTAAATAGAATAGAGTTTCCCCGCGGATGCGATCAGGGGTTGAGTTTAGTGCGAATACCAGGCGTTCTGCATACAAACTCCAATCTTTTTGTCCAATATCCGACACATACATCTTGATCGCTCGCGTAATCGTCTGCACCGTCCTTTCCGCCTTGCCGTTCGCCTGTGGTCGATATGCCATAGTGGCACTCTGACGTTGCCCCACGATTTTGTTGAACGCGCGAAATACTTCCGACATAAAACCAGGTTCTCGATCATGCCTGATCACCTCTCTAGCCCCAAACCGTCGGAACACGCATTCTTCATAATTTTCGGCGATTGCTTGCGCGGTACGGGACGATCCATCTTTCGCGATCACTATACCCGTGAACAAATCTGTCCAAACAGCAGTTCCGTATGTCCATCCGTTGATCGGGGCAGCGATGGGATATGATCCATGGCTATCACTTGGAATGGGTACGTCGCCTCGATATTTCCCGGCGACATGCCCTTGATCGTAGGCTGACCCTCCCTGTTTCGCAATCCACGCATTTCCCGAAAAATGTTTGTACGCTTCGGAATAGACCACGCCAATGGAAATACCGTCTGATCCGCTGATATGTACGCCCTAGACCTTGGGTCCTCCTTCCAAACGCACGTGATAGTGGTGGAGGACATCTGCGTGCAAGGTATCGGGTAGTACCAGCTTAATTGACGATCGGCGATCATCTTGATCATCCTGATCATCCCCGGTTTTCCTTTTAGCCGCACTTCCACAGTAAATCAGTAATCCTTGTTCGTCAACATCATAGTTGTCAGCAATTTTCGCACACTCCTTCACCTCGTCTGCGCTCAATTGGATAACGTCACCGTACAGATAACACCGCAAATCGTGGATTCATTTCTCTTCATCCTGTGCCTTTTTCACCCGTTCCATTCTTATTCCGGCTACTGGTACATCGGTACATGTTGACGGTCGTGGTTGCCGGTGGTTACGTGATCGGGTCGTCACTAGCACTTGCGGGGCGGATTGATCTTCGTTCCATGTGATTACTTCGGGTAGACGGTTGAGACCAGCTAATCCTTCCAGCTGTTTCTCATCTTCGATCTCAACTCTTGTTCCACCCTGCATAGCCATGGTGGTAATGTGATCTGCACTCCTATTCCACTCTCTCTTGACATGTACCAAATCATGATCACTCCACTCGCGTAGGAGGTTAAATGCACGCTGCTGTAGCACTTGTAATCGCGGAGCTTTGCACTCCATTTCTCCTCGCATTTGCCGGATCACCAAATTAGAGTCCCCACACACGACCACCCTTCCTTTGGGATATCGTGCCAACAAGTCCAGACTTGAAAGCAACCCGTGGTATTCTGCTTCATTCACCGTGATATCCGGTGCATGATCGGCGATCGCGATCATAATCTTCCATTCCGGTAACTTCCACACAATGGCACCAAATGCACCCACACGTCGCTTGACACTTGCCGATCCATCAAAACTGATCACGTAAAGTTCTTCACCTTTTTTAACCGTGGGAGGTGGTACTTCGATCATCTGCCGCGGTTGCTTTTTCGGTGCGATCGCGACCAACGCTTCATCAATTTCGGTTCGAGGGGTGATGCTTGCGGCTAACGCCCCTAGCACCTCCTCTTCTCCATGCACACATTTCTTGATCTCGAGGTCCCACTGTGATAGGATCGCAGCCCATCTACCTAATCGTGCGTCCAACCCATTGGATGTTAGTAACCACTTCAATGTAGATAGACGTGATAAAACGGTGATCGTCTTTCCGACCAGAATCGTGAAATAAACATCCAAAATTCGTAAAAGCGCCAGAACTTCCTTTTCGACGGGGCTGTAATTCAGCTCACCGCTTTTCAACGTTCGGCTAGCGAATGCGACGGGATGATACACTTGATCGTATTCTTGTACTAGAGCGGCAGATACTGCCCATTTGCTAGCGTAAACCACGATCACCGGCATCTTGTCCTGGTCAAAGTGTCGCAGGGTTGGAGCTGATGCAATCTTCGCCTTCAGCATGCTGAATGCCACTTTTGCTCTAATTAGTCGATCATCCTCGTGATTTGATTCCGCCTCACTATGTGATCGTTTCTTCAATTCTTGATAATCAATTTCCCTCAATTCGTAAATCACGGCGGCATAAATTGCGAAATCTTCAATAAATCGACGATAGTAATTTAGGCTTCCCAAGAACGATTGCATAGCACGTAAGGTGCCAGGGAAAGGCAAATTGATCAGATCGTCCAGGTTCTTCGGATTTGTTTCTAACCCGCGGCAAGAGACGTGATGTCCTAAATAGGGCACTTCGCTTCGCCCCCAGTACGATTTAGCCACGCTGATCGACAATTTCCATTGATCGCACTTTTCCAGCAAGTACCGCACCTTATCGCATAGGGTGGACCAAGTAGGTGCAGGGATTAATATATCATCGATATATGATCGCCGTTGCAGCACAGACGGGCCCAGCGTTTGGTCGGGTTCTACTTCTGTAAATACGTCAGCTGATTCATCTGCACCGTCTTTGACCCTAAGATATCCATATAGTGCATTCTCGATCAACCGCTGATAAATTTGCGGAGCATTCTTGAGGCGAAAGGGCATCCTATTCCACTCAAACAATCCAAATGGAGTGACAAACGCCGAAATTTGACGTGCTCGATCGGTCATAGACACGACCCAGAAACCACTCGCCATATCCAAAGAGCAAAACCACAACGCTTTATCAAAATCTTCGAGTAGATCGGTGATCAGGGGCATTGGGTACACCATCAAACGCGTGAGTTGATTCACCGCGCGATAATCGATGCATAGACGTATATCGACCCCATTCTTTTTCACGATGATCACTATAGGCGATGCCCAGGGTGACGTTGACGGCTGAATGATCTTAGTTGCTAGCAACCCCTTGATCAGGGCCGACAACTTCTCGCGAAATTGTGGGGCCACTTTCCGGCACTTTTGGGCGATCGGGCGCGCATTACCCACATCGATATCACAAACAACTCCTCGTGCAGCGGGGGGTAGCGCGTTTTCCTTCCCGATCAACAGATGTTTTTCGACCAAATTATTTCGCGAAGTTGATCTATCTCCTCCACTGTGTTGACTGTGGGATCTCCGACTAGCAAATCATCTCTGGTTACTTCTTCGGTGCTTGCAGACACTTCGGGTAACGTAGCAAGCTGCTTCTCCAATTCTTCCACATACAAATATCCACCTTCGTGATAACAAACCTGATCGTCAATAGGTGCCACGTCGAATTCTCTGGGGCTAACTGAGACAGGGTGATTACACGCATCTTGAGTAGGTGTATCGCTTGAAACAGGCTGTTCAACTCCATGATTGAGGGTCGGACCTTTCACTTCCGGCCCCTGATCGCACCGCTCTTGCACCCCTTGCACCTTTTGCGTCCCTTCGGTTACCAACGCTACAGATGCGACGATCGTGTCCGTGGGACGTACTAAGATACTTCGAGGAGTTGGATACTCCTTCTTCTCGACTAATGGACTCTGATCGATACTTTCTTGATCGTCAGATACCATATCGGCGGAGGCTTGATATGCCAGATTTTGCCACTCTTTGTAACGGTTGGACCCGATCGAAACAAATCCGGGGCGGCGGGGAACATCATCTTTGTTCATCCAAATACCTAAAATAGTCTCTTCTTGAACAATGATGGGGTGATCGACGATGTTCGTAACACGTAAATACCTCAAATTGCCCGCGCCCCTAGCGATAGTGGGGACCCAATCTCTTCCACGAGTAATCCACAACTTGCGAGATCGCTGATCGTAAATTCGTACTTCGGCTGATCGACCTACTGGGATCTGTTCATACTGATCGAGCTTCATATAATTACCGCTCGACCCATACAACTGTCGAAGTCCCACCAGTGGGATGATCACTTCGTCAGGTAAACTTAGTGCGCCATGAGCGATATCTAATCGAACACCAGCTGGTATCATGAAATCCATACCCAATATGGCATCTTGACCAACAAGTTGGCCCACCCATGCCTGGAAATAATAAACCAATGAGCCCGCTAGCGTAATCTTGATTTTTGCACGTCCTTCTGTTTGGTATGCACTTTCTCCAATGCCGACACATTCTTGTGTTTGACTCGTGTCAATCCAACAACCCACCTTACGAGCAAAGGTTGAGTCGATGATCGACACTTCGGCACCGGAAACAAATAATATCATAGATCGCTCGTTATTTATTTTTCCACTCGCCTTTGCTTGCATGAACCATTTCTTTGGCGAGTGATATTTCCAATATCCACGTGATTCGCCTGGAAGTAATTCGACTTCCATGATCACAGGTGATCGAGAAAACTCATCAATATGGAAATTAGCCAAACGTGGTAAATCAAGCTGATCGCGTTTTTCCTTATCTCTCGTTGCTACTCGATCAGCCCTCTTCTTATCCACAAATGCAAAAATACACAAACTAGAACGCTCGTCTCGTACCAGATTCCAACCTGGCGAGCGTCCTAGTTTAACAAATCTTCGGCTTCCTTGGGCAACAGTCCTGCATGCTTGGTGGGGTTATACCACTGGCGGATGCGGTTGTAAAATTCTTCCATAGGGCACTTCCCCGCATCGTGAATCTCGCCGCATGCTCGGCAGACATACAGGCAGTGATCGGTGGGGTGTCCTTTCTTGCCACACTTCAGACAAGTCAGGCGCTTCCAGCAACGTAAGTTGTCGTGTCTGATCGATCCACAATGACTGCACTTCTTTATCGCCCCTTGATCGACTGCGTTGGAGTCGCTTCTTTTGCCTCATCGTGACTCGCCAGGCTGATCGTGCGCCCCTGGTTGATCGCGCATAGTAGCAATCATATAGCGGCACTGATCGCCATCACTTCCACTATCATCAGCACTTGATTCTTTGCTCCCCGACGTTACCTTGATCGCACGTACGCCCCTAGGCTTTCGCGTCGCGGCCGCTGCTCGGTCGTCGCCGGATTTTTGGCGGAATCTGCTGATGCCTACTGCCGCTGTTGGCTGATACCACTTGTTGCGTGCGTATGCCCGCAACGTTTCTTCCAAGTCCGAAGCACGATCCAAGCGTAGGAGAGCCAGCTGATCGGCGAGTTCGCGATTGACCAGAGTGTCCCGAAAATGTTGGACATGTTCGCGCAGATTTTCGTGCGGTCCATCTCTGATCGGTAACTCAGCTCGCAGTCCCGCCACATTCAGTCGGTGCAAATATTCGATAGGACTTTCGTCTGATCGCTACTTCATATAATAATACTGGCGGGATACCGATTGACCAGTTCCACAGTATTGTACTTCGATCGAGCAGTTGATGAATATCATATGGAAGAAAAGACATCTGCTGATCGGAAAGGGCAACGCCTTACCACCTGCAGCCCGTGGTGCGATTTGCGATATTGACGTTGGAGATGCCAAGCCGATTGTGTGGTGGAGCAGCTGATCGAAGTTTTTGAGACTTGTTCAGGCGGTACCACGGAGCCAAGACTGCCGACTAACGAAGGGGGTCCTCCGGATGTCTTCGACTGCTTGTGTTCTTGCTCACCTTGTGTACCCGACGGCTAGGCGTCGGTCGCTCCTCAGGTGGCGGGGACAGCGCACAGCGAATTCTTGGTGCAAGATTGAATTAACTAACTTGTGACGATACAACCGATGCGATCAGGCGTGATCACGTGCGATCTGGTGCTTAAACCACGTCAATTAGCCGCGATCAGGCTTGATCACGTTTGGGCCGATGCTAATAACAGACGATCAGCAATATTCCGTCTTGATAGCAAGTGCGATCAGGCGGCAGTCCGACGCGATCAGGCGCTGAAACGATGTAGATCAGTGGTAATCAGGCTTGATCAGGCTTTGGCCGACGTTAAAAACCGTCGATCAACAATATTCTGTCTTGATCGCAGATGCGATCAGGTGTCTTGATCGCAAGTGCGATCAGGTACTGAAAGGCTCGATCAAGGGCTAAAAACTGCTGCCCAGTCGTAATATACCTTGATCAGACTTGATCAAGCACCGGAAGTCGTTCAAGTAGCAGTTGGCGCGATTTGCGATCAGCGATCACGATCGCGATTCGCAAAAAGTGTCGATCAGGTGTTGATCGGTAGGGGGGTACCTGATCAGGCAGCGGAAGTCTTCACTGCCTGATCGCGGAGCCTCTAAGCCGTCAAACAGCTAAGGAACGCCCAAATCAATGCTCTCCTAGCCTAGACTATATGAGGAAAAGGTATTTATATTAAAATCCACCTAGAGTCCCCGTGGGGCGCTTAAAGCAGCCGAACACTAGGGGCCAAACGTTAATTTCACGGGGAAGAGGTGAGAGCACTGCTCGATCACGTTCCCAAAACCAAAAACCTTTAAACGAAGAACCGCAGACACTGCGGGCGGAGTTGCGGGGTGAGTTCTCACACTCTACGCCAACCGGTGGACCAAAAACGCACTTAGTGCTCCCGCCCGGGACGTAGAGGTTTCAATAAGGTTTGGGCTCAAAGGTGCCTTCCCAAAAAAACGATCAGCGCGATCGTACGCAAAACGAGAACTATATTAGCAATTAAACCCTTAGATCTACCCTGTTCCTACTTTCAACCAATCCGCATCGTCCATTCGGAACGCCTTCCGTCCATCAGTCGACCTGATTTTCCCGCTGTTCCTTGTTTGTTCGCTGGTGTTCGCCGCGTACCTGTAAGTAATAAGCACATCTTCCGTGTCCCTTCTATATCCTGTCTATGTACACCACGGTGGTACGTACTACTGTACCCACCGTGGTACACATGGCGGTACCTAATTATGTACTACTGTATCCACTATCTGCGTCCACTATCAGGCCCCTAATTTAGGTCCTAATATTAGTCATAATATTAGGCCCCCTATGGGCCTAATAAAATGTCCAACATTAGGCCCTATTTTAGCCTAATAAAAAGTCCGCTTTACGACATAACTATGGGATCGTCGAAAAGGAAGTTCTGGATTTACTACGGATTTTGGATGTGTGCTACAACCTACTGGTCGGCCGATCTGTAAAGGTTTTTTCGAGAAAGTCGACATTGGCCTGGATGTTATCAGCCAATGGGATGTACGGTCGGCTCGGCAGATGGTCAGCGGTCTTGTCGCAGTAATCCCTCGAGGTCGTCAAGTGCACCAAGGGAGAGGAGGAGATATTGGGCACATTGGCTGCCAGTATCACTCCACGGTCTGAGGTGGAGGAAGCTCTGATGAAGATTGCCCCAAGGAAGCA
>CM047580.1:41755338-41768827 GCA_026184515.1 Peronosclerospora sorghi | reverse complement strand
AAAAACTATTTGAATTTGAGACTTGGAGGCTGCAATCGTCGATGTCGGACCTCCACGACGATTTGGTCCCACTGGTGGGGGCGGTTCGCCGCCCAACTCCCACCGCAGCAGTGAAGGTCGCTGAAGTCTCCACAGCGCTTGTTGACATTGGTTCTGATGACGAATCGGTTTATCAATCTCCACCGGCCTCGAACAGCTCATCGGAGTTGGAGACTGCGTGTCGAGTGGATGACCATGGGGGTGGACCATGCCCGGTCTGAACAAAAAATGGACATGCGGCAGCAAAGGGCTGCTTGCCAGTCGGGACTCCAGCGACCCCCACAGGCCTCAGTTCCGCAAAAGGAGGGTATCAACACGTTGCCCATGACGCCAGCCAACGTCCATGCCATGTTTGAGACGATGATGCAACGTTTCATGGAAGACCGGGTTAGACCACCTCTGTGCCCACATGTCCAAGACCGGTCTACCCAGCAAAGTGCCAATGTTTGCAAAGATGTGGATATGGAATCGGTAACATCTATGGATAAGCCTATTAGAAGTGATAAACCAACCGGCAAGGGAAGGCGCAAGCCGCAACCGGCAAGACCGCGTAGACCAAGCAAGACAAGTGACTGTGATATGGAGTCGGTCGGCGGTCTTGACGACTACTGTGGGTCAGATGGTACAGGCGCAGGCAAGGTGCGCGAGGATAACCTAGCCTCCACTACTGCCTACGACTTTGGATCTGCTGCGATTCCGCGCATCCGTATGGCCGCGACGACCGACCTCAAGGACTTCACCGGCAAGGATGCTGATGAAGACCAGGCCCGGTCTTGGTTCAGTCGGGTCAAGTCTGCGTTCCTGCGAGACCAGACCACAAAAATCGGACGTTGTTTAATCTTCCGGGATTTGTTAAAAGGACCGGCTGCGAACTGGATTCAACAGTTGGGTCGAGGCGTCCGGTCTGAATGGGACCTGTTATGTGCGGAGTTTGAAGGTCAATATTGTAACTCCGGATTTCCAAGCGCCCGTAAGTACCACCATATGCAGAAGCGGGCCGACGAAACACCGATCGAGTATTTGCATCGGTTGAACGTGGCTGCACTTCGCGCCGGCATAACAATCAAAGAGAATAACCCGCCGAACGGTGCCGCCTTAGAACATGTGGGTCACTATATTAGTACCCTTGACGATCAAGAACTGGCGGACCAGCTTACTCTGCTGCGTCTTAAGGATTCGGGCGAAGTCGAACAGACCCTGCGGACGTCACAACAGTAGCGTAGTATGAGAGCGAAGACCGCTGGTGGATCAGGTCGCTATCGTTCCAAGACCCAGACCGATCCGGTCAAGATACCTTGGACCAGACCGACCCGAGCGGTCAAGGCAATTGTAGCTGATGACAGCACGGGGTCAGAAGGGAAAAGTGGAAGTCCATCCAGCCAGGAGCCATCGGATGAAGACCAGTATCGTTACGTCTATGTTGCGGGAACTGCCCCGAAGACCAAGTCGAAGTCCGACCAGGTGGACCGGAAGGGAAGGAACGGAAGCAAGTCCGATCCAGACCGACTTCGTCAGAAGTGCTCCCACTGTGGGTGAGAGACGCGTCCACCCGACGGAACACTGCCTTTTCGTATGCAAGTCGTGTAGAGAGATCCACGAGGCCGGCCACTGCAAGATTGAAGAATTTTTTAACATGATACTCAAGTGGTACGTGCCGGACAAGCACGCGGGGATGCTGCCGCCGGACGCATAAAAGATGTTAAACTAGAACACTCTCCAGGTTGGAATCTGGATCGAGCCGAGCGTTCTACGTTTCACATCTATGCATATGTCGGCAAGGAGGATAAGACCCACAATACACGTTCTATTCCAAATTGCGTCGACCGAGACCATCCGGTCTACAGTCTGAAGACCGATGAGTACTCCCGGACTAAGGTGGTTATGCAGTTGGACTTGCTGCCTGGAGAATCCCGCGGATACTGGAAGTATCACGCGCCTGATAAATGGTTCAAGCAGGCGAAAGCATGTGGCAAGATTAATAACCAGAAGGCGACGATGTTGTTCGACTCTGGAGCTGAAGTATCGATAATCGACTCCGCTTTTGCTCGTAAGGTCGGATGTCGTATAGACGATACCCAGAGACAAGAATGCGTCGGGATCGGCGAAAACTCTTATATGACCGAAGGAAGAACGCGTGTGAAAATTACTTTGTCGGGATCGCTGGTCTACTTTTTCAGCGCTTGGGTTGGCAAGTTGGCTGGTCAAGACGCTTTACTAGGAATGGATTTCATGGCCCCAGCTGGTATTCGCCTAGACATGTCACATGGAGTGCTTACGCACCCGGATGAGGTCCAGGTCCAGTTGGATGGTCGAAGACCTCTGTATGGTTCGAATACCGATCTGGTCCGGTGGGACCAAGACCTCACTATCCCAGTTGGTCGGTCTGCCGATACCCCGTTTGAGAAAGGTTTTCGTTCGAGAAAGTTGTGGTTGACCAGGTGCGATCGTTGGGTCTCGACCTTCGTAAAGAGTGCTGGTCGACGTGATTTTGTCCGTGTTACCAATATCGGTGACAAGCCGCTGACACTGGACAATAACACTATTGACGGCATGTGGTTAGCAGAAGGGAAGGTACCAAGAAAGATGGGGTTCGTCTCTATTGGGTAGAGGCGGTATGTCGAGTGGCAAAACCTGGCGTACCAATCGACCACCGATCTTATCAGCGATGATGGGTCGGTGGAAGAGGATACCTCACCTTTACTGGAAAGACTAAGTTATGTCACCCCAAAAAAGATGTTGGTCCGAAGAAAGGCGCCGCAGTCACCAGGAACGGTGGACCATCAAGTAGACGAGCCGAGGCTAGTCAACGTGGTGTCAGCACAAGACCAGGCGACAGCGGAGCAATAAACGGAAGAAGGGGAACATGAAACTGCTAGATCGGACCATGATGGTATTCCTAATCAGACCGATATCAGTGAAGGAAAGCCCGTCGATCAAGACCAGGGGCGTTCAGCCGGTCCAGATGGTCTAGGTGATATCGCCCCAGAAGACGAACAAGTTTGTATACATGAAGGTGGGGAACAGTACGTTCAGGATCTGGAAATCCAAATGGCAGTCCTCCCTGAAGTGTCTGCCGACTCTCCCGAAGTTACAATGTATGATTTACAAGTAAGTGATCAAGACCTTAACAGTACAGACCAGATCGAGCAGTTGAAGAATATCATATGGGAGAAAATACATCTGCTGATCGGAAAGGGCAAAGCCTTACCGCCTGCAGACCGTGGTGCGATTTGCAATATTGATGTTGGAGATGCCAAGCCGATTGCTCAGCGATGTCGACGCGTGGCACCACAGTACCGGTAAAAGCTTTCTGATCTCATTAAAGGACTGTTGGTCACCAAGATTATTAGACCGTCGACCTCGCCATGGGCCTCGCCGATCGTAATTGTTATCAAGAAGAACGGCGTTGACATTAGACTGTGCATCGACTATCGGCTGGTAAATCGGTTGACTAAACTTATGGTGTACCCGATGCCGCTGATTAATGATCTGTTGGAAGACCTCGACAAGACCTTGTGGTATTGTTCGCTAGATATGGCAAGTGGATTTTGGGTGGTCTCGATGACTGCTCGAGCCGTGAGGCTTCCGAATTTGTGACGCCGTTTGGTCTTTTAGAGTGGAATCTTATGCCGTTCGGTCTGCATAACGCGCCCCAGATCTATCAAAGGCTGATAGACAACGCATTGTACGGACACTTCAAGATCAAGACCGATCGGGACCCTGTTGAAAATTATGATGTGTTTAGAGAGGGTGAACCCGACCGGGAAAGAGGACCGTCCGTTCTAGGGAGGCGGTCGTACATCGACGACATTCTGATACCTGCCTCGTCATGGAACGATCTGTGCGAGAAGGTTGAACGATTGTTGGATACATGCGACCGCTGGAACCTGTCTTTTAGTGCCGTGAAAAGTTTTTGGGGTATGTCCAAGGTCGCCTATTTAGGCCATATGGTCTCGAACAATGGTCTAGAGGCTAATCCCAAGGACCTGGATTCGCTGAGTAACCTCCCGTTCCCCAGATCGCTGAAGGCAATGCAGTCCTTCCTGGGAAGCTTGAATTATTATAGCCGATTCATTGAAGACTTTGCTATCTACGCGGCTGTGCTGTACGAGCTCCGGGAAGTTGACTATCATATGTTGCGCGAAGGAGATCGGGCAACTTTACAGGAGGGCGCCGACTCTGGTCTTGCTGCAGTTTGTCCGCAAGTGGAGGCCGAAGATCATATGAAGCGTGAACAGTTTGTCTTTGGTATGTTGAAGGTTCAGATGGCGACGGCACCGATTCTCAAGCATTTCGCTCCCGAAAAAGTGCCGACCATTATTGTATATGCCAGTAAGTGGGCTATCTCGGCCACTTTAGTGCAAGATCACGATGGTGTGTATCATTCAGTCACGTTCACGAGCAGAACGCTGAAGCCAAATGAACTGAACTATGGAATTGTCGAGAAAGAAGTTCTGGCGTTGCTACGAATTCTGGATGTGTGTTACAACCTGCTGGTCAGCCGACCTATAAAGGTCCTGTCAAGACGGTCTACTTTGGACTGGCTATTATCATCCAATGGGATGGACGGACGTCTAGGCAGATGGTCGGCGGTCTTGTCGCAGTGGACCCTCGAGGTCGTTAAGTGCACCGGGGACGAGGAAGAGATATTGGGCACATTAGCTGCCAGTATCACCCCTCGGTCTGAAGTGGACGAGGCATTGATAGCGATTGCCCCGAGGAAGCAACCTCGGCAGTCAGTTTCGAGACCGCCACCGACCGTCGACCATGATGAAGAGCTCTTGGTATTAAGTTTTGACGGATCGGCAAGCGTGAAGAAGAAGGTTGGCGCCTATAGTGCCATATTGTGGAAGTTGCCACAATGGTCTATAGTTGCAGCCGCTGCCGATTTCACGCCGGATATTACTGTTAACGAGGAGGAGTACCGAGGTCTACTTCTATGTCTGGACCTGCTGTAGTCGCAAGAGAAGGGGCGATTCATCATATGTGGTGACTCCAACCTAGTGATCAGGCAGATCACCGGAGAGATCGACTGCAAGGCTCCACGACTAAGGACGCTAAATGATCGAGTAATGAAGGCATTGAAGAACCACCCAACCATGATCTATTGCACGTGAAACGGGACTGGAACAGAAGCTCCGACTACCTCGCGACCAAGGCCATGCAAGACCAGACCGGGGCTACGATCACCGAGAAGGACGTTCTGGATGAATTGGTGAATATAAACAGGATCCCCGAGGTGATCGGACCCAAGAACGCCCCAGTACAGGTGCATGTGATGGTCGCGACTAGATCGAAAGCTCAGAAATCTCGCCGACCGTTCCCGAAGGAAAGTTTGAACGAATATGCAGTGCAACAGTTAAGGATGTAACGGATCCTCAAGGCGCAGGACGAAGAAGAATGGATTATGAACCTGAAGACCTACCTGCGTGGTGAACTATCCAAGTTGACGAACGATAAAGCGAAATAGTGCATCAAGATCGCGGATAGATACGAAGTGGATGATAATGAATTATTGTATTACTGCTGCGATGCCGACCAAGACAGTGCATACCGGGTCCGACTGGCGAAATTAGTGATCCCCGAGTTGCTGCAGCCGGATGTCCTTCATCACTATCACGTGAGTCTGGAAGGGGGACATCAGAGCATAGTCAGGACCTATCACAAGATCAGGTCCCACTTCCACTGGAGAGGTCTTTTTCGCAGTGTGCAGAAATATGTGGGCTGTTGCACGGATTGCGAGACCGGAAAGGGTAGTCCGGTAATCAAGGGGCAATCGCCCGGAAATATCGAAGCTACCTACCCTTTCCAGGTCATAGCGATGGACCACATACCGTCACTGCCTAGATCGACGAGCGGCAACACTGAGCTGCTGATCTGGGTAGACCTGTTCACTGGTCTAGTTATTGCTAAGGCAAATGCATCTCGATCTGCAGAGCAGATCGCCCAGAGCTACGAAGAATGTGTGTTCCGAAGATTCGGCGCCAGAGAGGTCATCAGGCACGATCGGGAACCCGTTTTTATGGCCGAGGTGTTCCGGTCGTTCAATAACATGCTGGGCCAGAAACAGAGTGCGACGATGGCATATCGTCCGCAAGCAAATGAATCGGCGGAACGCATGGTGCAGACCATAACGAGGGCGATCAAGATGTACGTTGCTGACCCAGACCAGCGAAATTGGGAAGAGTATGCAGAAAGGCTGGTGTTTGGACTCAACTCGTCAACCGATCGGGTCCGAGGAGAAACGCCTTTTTATCTGGCATATGGATGGGACCCTCGGTCGACATTGGAAGCTGCGATACCTATCGGTTGCACCCGGACCCGCGATCGCGATGCTCGACGCTGGCGCATGCAGGTCCAGAAACCAGCATGCAAAAGAAGTCGTCAACGAAAAGCTGCGTCAGGCCACACAAGACCGGTCAGACCGGACCAATGACCAGGTCCGTCCCCACGGTATAGAACCAGGGGCGAGGGTATGGCTATACCTAGACCGAGTGGAAGAGGGCTATGCGAAGAAGCTGGCTCACATGTGGCACGGCCCTTTCCGTGTTGCAGATCTGATCGGTGAGCACGCTGCCCGTCTAGTAACAACTGGTACAGATTACAAGGTCTTCCCGATCGTGCATGTGTCCAAGTTGAAGCTGGTCCGAGAATTTCCTGATCGACCCAAAACTCCCTGTCCGGTAGACGAAGAAAAAAGATTTGATTTCGATGAAGCGTTACTGCCGGAGGACAGTTGGGAAAGACCATTATAGGAAGACGAGTTTGAAGTGGAGAAGGTCTTAGATGTTCGGTCGACCAAGAAGACCAGGTTCGGTCGGACTCACCGAGAGTACCTGGTCCGATGGAAGGACCATGATGAATCAACTTGGGTCGACGAGCTCGATTTGAATTGTGGGGCTCTTCTACGAGAGTTCGAACGAGAACGAGTCAGTCGTAATCACTTCGCAGTGATGCAGACTCATGAAGACCAAGACCAAGACACGCAGTAGCATCGGTCGGTCTAGACCGGTGTGAAGATGTGGAAGGTCCGGAGTTGATGTGAAATTGTGATGAACTGTGACGAATTGGAGTAGCGGAATGACGAATGTGAGGACTATTTTTCGTGGTGGGGGTGGAACTGTTTATGATAACGTGTTCGGTGCAACTATGGAGAGAGTGGTAAAATTAGTTCAAGTGATTTGACGATCGGACATATGAAAAAGAAATGATGACATATATTACGAGTTATCTGGTCGACTACCTGCGACTTCACTTGCTATCGCCCCACAGACGGCCGATGAACATCGACGGATGATTTTTCACTTGATCCTGAAACTGGTTACGCCAGGGGTCCTTCCGGTCAAGCTGGACCAAAGCATCCTTGAGGTCCGCGACCGGCTCAGCGCAATCAAGACCGGGGCACCATATGCCGTCGTCGGCCAGCAGTCTGGTCTTCTCAACGCGACACCGCGGCATGTGGAGGACCATCGGGTACAAGAACACGTCGACGTCACACTCGCGGGCTCGCATCCCGTCCAAAATGTACTGGCACAGGGATTGCCAAGCCTCGCCCGCCCGAATTCGACGTCGCTTGCGCTTGCTATGGAACGTCGCCAGGCCCGGATCTTGTCGCACCCGGTCGGAGGGAAGCACCAAGTAGTGGGACGCTTCCCAAATTTCTTGGCCGTGGATCTTGTTTAAATTCTTCACCCGGCCTAGCAAAGTGCCGATCCACGGAGTCAAGTGGAACACAAGTCTTATCTTGGGGTGTTCGAAATTTCTCCATGGCTCATCGCCGTATAGGCGGGAGATCTGCGCCGACGTAATCAAGTCCGTCCTCCATGCAGACGCGGCAGGTTTTTTTTTGGCCGGTGGAAAAAGCCAGGGGTCCGGGCGGGAGAAAGACCGGGCCAGAAGCTGCTTGGTCAGGGTAGACCGGCGCAAACAGCCGATTTGCCCCGACGACCACGGCAAAGTGATTTCAAACGTCCGCGGCGGAATGGAGCTGGTTTCAACCGCCATGTTCTTCAGTAGAGCGTACTTGTGAAGCTCGGATGTCCCGGGGAGAACCGAAGGCGCCGGCTTCGCTGATGTCGATACTGGTGTGGCGTTACTTGGCAAACCGGTCTTCTGTTCTGACGTCAATGTCGACGCCACTTGGATGAAACTTTCACGTAAATTCGTTCGTGACTTGGACTGGATGGCGACCCCATAAACTCAGAATCGCAAGACCCTTCGCTGGAGTCCTCCTTGGATTAGACCCCTGTGTGCTTGGTGCGATTTGCAGTACGGCGCGAGGGCGCTCGACTTTCCGAGGGGCCGTAGATTTCTCCCGTGTCCGAGTCCGAGTCCATAAGAAGCGCCTGTGTCTTGGCTCGCTTATGAGGCACTGCACGCTTCCCCCCAAGTCCGGGTCCACGCGCAGCGCCCCGCGCGCTCCTTCGATTTTTGTGCAATTTCGGGCTGCTGAATATCAGCCAATGAACGATGTAGGTCTTGGTCCTGCTGCAAGCGGTCTTGGTCTTGCTCCGAGGCGACTAAGGTTGCCGACGCAGACTAATCTGTGCTGGAGGAAGCAGCCGAACACGGATGCAGCAAGTTCATCAAGCGCTGACGGCACTGGTCTAGTGCCACCTGACGACGACCCGACTCTAGCGTCCAAGCGTCTGACTTGTCTTGATAAGACCGGACCTACCGGTCTGGTCTTGAATGGAAATATGAAGCTCGGCAATGCGTCGCGCGAAGTCGTCTCCTTGCATGCGCAGTGAGGTCGCGTCAAAACTGTCCGTCCAGCTGCTGCCGGCGAACAAGTGCAAGTTCATCCCGGATATGGGACTGATGAGCCTCCAGACGGGACAGCTCATGACGCGCGCTTACCAGCTACTCTAAAATTGGTCGAAGCTGGTCAACATGATCGTCGGACTGCCTATCGGCATCAAGCAAGGCACCTATTGCCTTGACGACGCTGGGAGGGATGAGAGCTGAAGACAAACGAGGACCAAGACAAGAACAAGACGAAGACCAAAGATGCGCACCTCGTGTTGCCTGGTCGGCCACCTGGGTCCTGAGACGCATGTTTTCTGCAAGCATATCCTGCATCTGCGTGTCGGCTTCAGCCTGACGCCCTTCCGATGTGTGAAGTGCACGAGAGTTACGTGGGCTGTCAGACCGAGCCGACCGGACACGCGAAGCAAGGTGGGGTGACTCGGCGCATAGAGTTTCTGCAAGAACAACAAGAACAAGCGTCAAAGTGAAGCATAAGAAGATCAAGTGCAGTAAAGGCAGTACCTGACGCAGGTGTCGAAGATGTTTGATCCATGGGGAAGAAGTGTGAGTGACCAAGGTCCAGTTGGTCGAGTGATGGGTGAGTCAGACCGTTATCGTTGTGCGACACGGTCGGACTCAGGGGCGGCTGTGGTGAAGTGTACCACAAATTTGGTCACTTTTGGTCAAGGCAGTTGGTCGAGTTTCCGATTGGTCTAAACAAGGGGGACTTTTTAGCCTATCAGATTCAAGGAGTATCAAGAACGCAGGTCTTGGGTGAGTCACCTGACATTGGGTATTTTACATAATTTTGTGTGGGTACATTAGGTACCATAGGGAGGTAGTATTATTGGTTAGTTGCGGATTTTCCAAGTAAGAGTCTTTTGGTTGCGGATTTTCCAAGTAAAACTCTTTTGGTCTAGGAATAAATGGCAAAAACATCTTCTGGTTTTGGTCTACACCGCAGCAAGGGGTCGCCGTTATTCTTTTCACGTACACTAGTCGCCTCCGCCCGCCGCGGAGTGTTTGGGGGAAGAGGGTTGAATTATCCCCTCTTGCCTATTATACCCAGTATGGACGCGCTGCACGCGCACTTTGGCCACCGGAAGTCCCTCGACGGGAGTACGATTTGGCGATCTCGACACTTTGACTCAAGTACGTTTGGAACGTGCTATTCAATGGATTGGTCTTTACGTATAGATATCGTTTGTGGAGTTTCACGGGCATATTGGGTCTTTACGTGGACATATTGGCTTACTGTAACATTGGTTGGAGTTTAGACCGGTTTTGGTCTTCTCTCATATTGGTCAGGGGCTAGACCGGTTGATTGGTCTACCCTCTATTATTTCGTATTGGTCAGGTCTAGATCGTTTGGACGATAGACCTATTGGAATTTATCTTTTGGAAGTGTTTCTGGTCTGTACGTACCTGGGGTGAAGAGTTCCGCCATAGGTACACCTAGCCAGCACGGTCTCCGATATTCAAGACAGAATCAGATCGATCTGCGATCCCGATCCACCGAGTGTGTAACTAGCCCATTCCATCGGGTACACAAGGTGAGATGAACTTAAGTGAATCGGACCAAGTGTCTTTGGATGATGACCGGTCGTCTGCCAGCAGCGGACGATCGGACCAGATTTCGAATGGAGGTCCGCGGGGTACCCCCCCGTAAGTTGGAAGGCTGGGCACGATGGTGGTGGTCAGGTTGTCGATACAAATGTATTCGATTTCGAACTTGACTCCGCCACACTCCCATGCAAGTACGCAGGTACTGGAGTTGTATGGAACAAATGATTTCGCCAAAAGGTCCGCTAGTTAATGTTTCGTTTCTTTGTAGATCACATGAATCTCATTTGCAACGATCTTCTCCCGAATAAAATGATGGCGGATGTCCACGTACTTGGTGCGGGCATGATATCCCGGGTTTTACCAAGTGTGATTGCACCTTGGTTGTCTTCCGACACAGTTGTTGCAGTTTGTTGTTCGAATCCACGGTTCTTCATGATGGATCGTGCCCACAATACATTTTGGGTGCACACGCTGAGAGCCATGTACTCAACTTCAGACGTACTCAATGCCACCGTCCTTTGATACTTTGATTTGAATACCACTGGTCCATTGTTAAGTACAAACAACACTCCTGACACGCAGCGACGATCATCAACATTGTTGCCCCAATCGGCATCACTATAGGCAGTCAGTTGGTTTGGGTTGGCACTTCCACTGTATCGCATTCCCATCTCACTCGTTGAGTCGAGATAACGCAACACCTTGATGTCCGCCTTCCAATGGTTAGGCCCTGGGTGCGATACAAAGCGACTGATCTGGCACAGCAATTGCCACCTCCGGTATGCTGCATGTTGCCACATACAAAAGTCTTCCAGTGAGCTGACGGTAGGGTGTACGACTCATGGTTCCTTCTCGTCATCGGTCTTTTTTTAGATTGTCTTCGTTCGACAATTTCACACTTTGGTCAAATGAACTTTCCCCCTTGCGTGCATTTGTTTGCTTGAACGTGGCCACCGTGTCTTTGGTTTACTTCTGTTGAGTAATGGATATCACTGTTTTTTAGAGTCATATAAAATTTCCATACCAAAGCAGGTGCTTCATGGGTCCGCGGTCCTTAACCTGGAATCGACGTACAATTGCTTCTTTCACCTTGCGCACAGTTTCCACCGTCTTGGCTGCAATGATCATGTCGAAGACGAAAAGACAAATGTACATCCATCCATCGTCTTTCTTGTTCTAGTAGATGCAACAAGTAACGAGTCCCATCTCCAACAACGCATTGTGGATAGTTTTGTTCCATGCATTCTCTCCCTGATTGATTCCGTGGAGAGCACGATTCAACTTCAGAACGTACTCATTGCTGATGATCATACCCCTGGGGATCTCCATGTATACGTTTTTATTGAGTATGGCTTTGAGGTAGGCTGTATCCACGTCAAGTTGTTAAATAATATAGCCAATTGCACAACATATCGAAAGTAGTATACGAATGGAGTTCATGTTTTCAACGGCTGAGTATGTCTCAAAAATCAACCCCATGCAATTGTAGGAACCTTAGGACTGATAATACTGCCTTGTAACGCAAGAAATCACCAGTCCATTTCTTGGCAAACACCCACTTGCTTCCAATAGTCTTAAAGTCAGATTTACGTTTCACCAGTGTCCATGTCTTGTTGCGGTCGAGCAGCAAATTTGCTGCTGATAGCTTGTTGCCACTTTTCTTGTTTGATACTATTCACCGCCGCTTCATACGTGGTCGGTACTTTGTTGGCCGCCATAGCAGTCTCGACCATCAATGCAATATCACTGTCAACGCGGCTGCGTTTTGTCGGTCGTTGTTTGTGCATCTTCACCGTACGGGACAAGCGCATTGCTGAGCGTATCGCGTGACTTGGCTTCCATTGTCAATCATCAGTGTAGTTGGTTGTTCAATACGTGCACGGTCTGTCACACCAACAACAGATTCACCACCTCTCCCACTGACGTCGTCGGCAACAATATGTGTGAAGTGTTGGTGGCGTACGGGACGTTTAATAGATTGTCGAAACACCAGCTGGTATGACTGGGTAACGCCACTATCGATCAGGTCTTGTCGGCGATGTCCTTGAAGTCTTTGTTGGTCTTGATGGTTGTCATCTTCTTGTTGTTGCCGTCGACTCTCACTGTTCCGAGTGATACTAATCCTTATCTCAACATCATCTTGATCATCATGGTTGTCTTCATCCATGGTAACATCATCATTGAAATCAGTGGCATTATCAGTGTGGTCTTCACTAGGCATCCATGACACTGCATCATCGTCGTTGTCGATCACAATATCCTTCGTGGGCACATGTTGCATTTCATTGGTTTCGTAGAAGCCTTCACTTTACACTCGTCCAACGCAATGGATCGACTGACCTTGATTGTGTTCGTCTCAAGATCCAGTACTTTGTAACCCTTAGTTTGTGTCACGTAACCATGCAGCGAAAACGTTTGGCATCCAACTTTTACATTTTGAGTCGCCAATGTGTGCAAATTTCAAATAGTCAAATGCTCATTGATGTCCAAGATGAGGCTTCTTCTTAAAACACAATTCAAAAGGTGTCACACCACGATGCTTGGGATTGGTTGTCACATTGATAAGAAACACAGCGCGTGCCAGCACTCCCAGTCACTTGATTTTCTTCGTGCGCGACATACATGGCATGTTCATGCATACTCTTCTCGTGTGCGACGTACAAAGTGTAAATGTTCCTATCACGTTTGGCCGAGATCAATAGCTCGTCACCTTTCCAAATACCACATTTTGTCGCACCAAAATGCACACCAAGTCGTTTCGCCGTAATTCGTAACACTGAAATCAATCGACGGTATAAATTCGGGATATGTAGGACGTTATCAACAGCAACCATAGTTCCATTACCACAACGGAAGCTTAAGGTGCCTTGACCAATCGCCTTCATCTTGGCACCGTCGGTGATTGTTACTTCCATAGTTTTTTTTAATACTGTATGAAGAAAAGTCACTCTGGACAGGCGTCAAATGGGACGAGACGTCACTGTCCAAAAGCCATTCTTGTAAATACGTTGTCGTCTCTCGTACAGAGAATGAAATTTCCGCGTTACCGCTCCCACTGGTACCTCACTAATACAGTCTCGTGTCTTGTGACCATACTTGTTGCATAGGTTGCAACGGCCACGGTATCGATGAAGAA
>CM047580.1:41743593-41755238 GCA_026184515.1 Peronosclerospora sorghi | reverse complement strand
ATAAGGCCCTATAATAAGGCCTTATAATAAGACCCGTTATTGGGCCTAATTATAACACGCTTTACGACAGCCGCCCCTTATCCTCGTCCCAGCCGTACAGCGGTTGGGGCGAGGGTCGATCATGCCGTTTGATATCGTGGATCATGTTACCGTTGGTCGGATTGTCCACCATGACGTCATCGGCCAGGTGATAATCACCCATCAATCTGCCTGTCCTTTCTCCCGCCGATCAGGTCCCGTTCTATAAGGCTGTTGCCGTTAGTGGTACGACCCTCGCGATCCAACGATCACCCTTCACCAACCGTGTCATCTGCGATCAAGCTGTCTCGATCAGGCATTCCTTCATTTCCACCATGCAAGCGATAACGGACGGCACCCCGGCAAACACCACCGACACTCCTGCCCTGGATCGGGCCGCAGCTGATCAGGCGATCGCTGCTATCAATCGGGCTTACAGTTTGAAAGAGGCCCTACACGCGCGTGATGATCAGATCGCCATGTTATCTGACTCGCTCGCGATGAGTGAAGACACGGTCGCGATGCTTCGGCAGCAGCTCGCTCGTGCCAAACGCGCTGTGGTGGAGCGAGATGTCGCGATCAAGCGGGACGACTTCGAATAGCTCAAGCCATTGCGTGATTTCATCGACACCACCGTCAATGATCTCCAGAAAAAGTTGAAGACCATGGAAAGCGCCATGGCCGATCAAGAAAAACTCATGGTCGATCAACGCGCACAGATCCGGGATCTGGAAGGCCGTCATGCCCGTGATAGGTATCTGCAATCGGTGAATGAAGACACCATCGCTGATCAAACACGGGAGTTGGATCAACTTCAACAGCGCCTAGCCAAGTTACAAGAAGAACGCGATCGGGCTGCCTCTGGGAATCAGCGCTTGTTCGAACAGGTGATCAGGCTCACTGCCGAGGTTGATAGGCGCAAACACCAGTATCATCGCCTTCGAAATAAAAACAAATCCAATTGCCTGAAGATGGACGAGTATACTGCCATCATGGCCCAGGCGCAGGAACTATCTGATCGGGTCAAGGGAGTGTCTGACCTCCAAACTGAGCTGGACAATCTGCACGCCACATATTCTCAGCTGGAGAACGAACATTCCTCCATGCAATGCCGCTTCGATCAAGTTTCCGCAGAACGTGACACGTTGCGCCATCAAGTGCAGGAGGTTCATGGCGAAGTCACACAGTTACGCTCGTTCCACTCGGACCTTCAGTCTCAGTTGTCCGGTATGTCGTTGCGGATGCATATCGCACCAGTTATCCGCACCCCTTCGGCGGGTTATGATCAAGCTACACCGCCAGCTGGTCTTACCGCCTCTCCTGACGACTCGATCGACCGCGCCGCCCCTTCGCCTAAAAGTCGTAGTCGGTGTTCTCGATCCTCCTCTCGGATGAAGCGGCCACGCCTCCTTTCTCCTATTTCGGAGGCGAAGACGGAAGACGATGATCCCCCAAGTCCTGATCAAGACGATGAAGGCGGATTTCCTGATCCGATCGCTTCTATTCCTTCCACTCCTACAGTTAGCGAGTTCGGGAGCGAGGGTCTACCTGACCAAGTCACGGCCGGGTCTCTGTTTCCGCGTACGGGTGATTTCCGGACATTGATCACGGTATCTGATGACGCCAGTGACGCCGATATCCTGCAGTGGACTACGAATCAGCTTGGTGGGTTTGATCTGCTTAACGTCAAGGCCCAAGTGGTCTTTGACTACTTGACCCGCCCGGCAGGATGGCTGTTCCCGGCTGCAGTGCACGCCCCTCCGGCTGATTCATGGTCCTGTCATTTGATCACCCAAACGGAAGTGGAGCTGCTGTTTTATCAATTCCCTTGGGGCGTTTTCATGACCATGTTGCCGCCCCTTTCTTTTCGCTCAGTTGGCTGGTTCGCTGACTTCGAGACAAAGTGCCGGTCGTTTCTCGAACATCACGCGCTGGCTATCTGGGAGTCGACGCATTATCTCCCTATCGATAAAGTCCTTCGCGAGACGGATGACTTCTTCCGGAATTACTACAACAGTTGCCGCCAACGCAGAAGTCGTGCCGGAGCGACCTGGAAGAGGGTCGTGGATTTCGTCCTGCAGTCTTCCTCTGTGCGCTAGCCGCACCGTGCGTGTACGCACCTGCTACATTCCCTCTCTGGAACCGGGTAGCACAGGCCGTGCCCGAATCCCGAGGGGGATGATCGACGGAAGATGTGATCTCGACATTTTCCTGGACCCGTCGATCACCCATTGTGCTCGCAACCGTCCTTTGAAGTATGCCCCGACCGATGATGGGGCGTGGTACCCAGGGTTCTTCTCGAACCTACCACCCCGGACCCTATTGGACGCTTTGAAGGAGATGGATACTTTTGAACCTTGGCGGGTTCAATATCGTTCCTCCCCTGAAAACCACCCTGGCCGTAAAATCCCTCGGATTCGTCGCAAGTTATTTGGGTCTAGTTAATCAGTTTATCGTTCCGCCCTTAATCAATAAGCAATCTTGATCATGCCATTTCCACTGTTCTTCTTTACTTCCCCATGAATGATATAAACCGGTATTCTGTCGTCTTATCTTCGTTACTCCATCACCTTGTCTCGCAATATCCATCGTAAACACATCACCTCAAGCCATTTATCGCTTCTTCATCCATTGTGAGTTTCGTCAATCATATTTCTTCAATCGGTAATTCTTCGTTCGTAATTCATGACCAGTCTGCCGATCACGCATTAGTTGGACTCTTCGTCCACTTGCATCACGTCAAACCGATGTCTGTTGATCCTTTTCCTCTCGAAGTCCTTGATCAGATCATCACAGTTTAAGTCTGCCTCGTCTACCCACGACGGCTCAGCATAACCTTTCCAGTAAACTTGATATTCGCGTAACGTTCTTCCATATCTAGTCTTTCGACCTGCTCGGACATCGGTGATACGATCAACTTCAAATTTATCTGGATCTAGCGTCCTTTCCCAGCTGTCTTCAGGTAATAAAGCTTCATCGAAGTCGAAACGCTCCTCTATCCCAGATGTTAGTGCCGTAGTAGGGCGATCTGAAAATTCCCTGACCAATTTAAACTTGGACAGATGCACTACTGGAACATACGATAGTCGGTGCCAGCCGTAACCAGTCTCGCCGCATGATTACCGATTACCTCATCGACTCTGAAGGGTCCATGCCACATGTGCGCCAGTTTCTTCGCGAAACCTTCTTTCACCCGATCAAGGTATAACCAGACGCTTGATCCAGCTTCGATCTTGTGTGGTATCACTTGACCATTGTGCTTTTCAGCTCGCTCAGCCACCGCTTGATGCAATCGAGCGCTCACTTGATCACGGGCGTAACGATAGTCCTTTTGCAGCTTATATCTCCACCGGCGAGCATCCCGGTCTTTACGACGAATTCCGCCCAGTTGCAATGTCGATTCCAACGATGATCGTTGGTCCCACCCATACGCCAAATAAAATGGTGTTTCACCACGAATACGATCGGGGGTTGAGTTCAGCGCGAATACCAGCCGCTCTGCATACAAGCTCCAATCTTTCTGGCCGGAATCTGCTACATAAATCTTGATTGCTCGCGTGATCGTCTGCACCGTCCTCTCCGCCTTACCATTCACCTGTGGACGGTATGCCATAGTGGCACTCTGACGTTGTCCCACGATTTTATTGAACGCGCGAAATACTTCCGACATAAAACCTGGTTCAAGATCGTGCCTGATCACTTCGCTAGCCCCGAATCGTCGAAACACACACTCTTCATAATTTTCGGCGACTTTCTGCGCTGTGCGCGACGATCCAGCTTTCGCGATCACCATACCCGTGAACAGATCCGTCCAAATCAGCAGTTAAATATGTCCATCCGTCGATCGGGGTAGTGACGGGATATGATCCATGGCTATCACTTGAAATGGGTACGTAGCCTCGATATTCCCCGGCGACATGCCCTTGATCGTAGGTTGCCTTTCCCCGTCTAGCAATCTACGCAGTGGCTGACAAACCTTTGTACGCTTCGGAATAGACCACGCCAATAGAAGTATCGTCTGATATGTACGCCCTATGCCTTGGTGTCCTCCTTCCAAGCTCACTTGATAGTGATGGAGGACATCTGAATGTAGGGTCTCGGGTAAGACCAGCTTAATCGAAAGGTGCCGATCGTCTTGATCATCTCTGTCATCGTTGGATTTTCTTTTAGCCATGTTTCCACAGTAGATCAGCAATCCTTGTTCATCGACATCGTAGCTGTCAGCAATTTTCGCGCAGTCCTTAACCTCGTCTGCGTTCAATCGTGAGACGTCACCATACAGATAACTTCGCAAATCATGAATCCATTTCTCTTCGTCCTGTGCCTTTTTTACCCGTTCCGCCCTTATCCCGGCTATAGATATATCGGGCCACGTTGACGGTCGCGACTGATGTATGTTACGTGATCGTGTCATCATTAGTACTTGCTGGGCAGTGGGATCTTCATTACACGTGATCACTTCCGGCAACCTGTTGAGATCGGTCAATTCCTCCAGCTGTTTCACGTCATCGATTTCAAATCTTGTTCCACCCTGCATAGCCCTAGTGGTGATGTGATCTGCACTCTTATTCCACTCTCTTTTGACATGCACTAGATCATGATCCGACCATTCGCGAAGGAGATTGAACGCACGCTGTTGCAATACTTGCAATCGTGGAGCTTTACACTCTATTTCGCCGCGCATTTGCCGGATTACTAAATTCGAATCTCCACACACGATCATCCTTCCTTTGGGGTATTTCGACAGTAGGTCCAAACTTAAAAGCAATCCATGGTATTACGCTTCATTTACAGTGATATCAGGTGCATGATCGGCTACCGCGGTTATAATCTTCCACTCCGGTAATTTCTATACGATAGCACCGAACGCACCTACATGTCGTTTGACACTGGCCGATCCATCGAAACTAATCACGTAGAGTTCTTCGCCTTTCTCAACCGTAGGAGGTGGTACTTCAATCATCTGCCGCGGTTGTTTTTTCGGTGCGATCGCAATCAGGGCCTCATCGATTTCGGTGCGAGGAGTGATACTTGCAGCTAATGCCCCTAGTACCTCCTCTTCTCCCTGTACACATTTCTTGATCTCGAGTTCCCACTGTGATAAGATCGCAGCCCATCGGCCCAATCGTCCGTCCAACCCGTTGGATGTTAGTAACCATCTCAGTGTGGGATAAACGCGACAAGACAGTGATCGTCGTTCCGACCAGCTTCGTGAAGTAAACATCCAAGACCCGTAGAAGCGCCAGAACTTACTTTTCGACGGGGCTGTAATTCAGCTCACCGTTCTTCAACGTTCGGCTGGAAAATGCCACGGGGTAATACACTTGATCATGTTCTTGTAGCAGCGCGGCGGATACAGCCCATTTGCTGGCGTAAACCACGATTACTGGCGTAAACCACGATTACTGGCGCTTTGTTCTGATCAAAGTGGCGCAGGGTTGGATCTGACGCTATCTTCGCCTTCAGCATGCTGAATGCTACTTTTGCCCTGATTAATCGATCACCTTCCTGATCCATATTCTCCTTGCTCAACGATCGGATTTTTAACACTTGAGAATCCGTTTCCCTTAATTCGTAGAGCACAGCGGCGTAGATCGCAAAATCTTCGATAAACCGACGGTAGTAGTTCAAACTCCCCAAAAACGATTGCATGGCCCGTAAGGTGCCAGGAAAAGGCAATCAATCAGATCATCCAAATTTTTCGGATTTGTTTCCAAACCTCGGCTAGAGACATGATGCCCTAAATAGGGAACTTCGCGTCGCCCCCAGTACGATTTGGTCACGCTGATCGATAAGTTCCACTGATCACACTTCTCCAACAAACGATGCACCTTGTCACACAGGGTAGCCTAGGTAGGTGCCGAGATCAAAATGTCATCGATATATGATCGCCGCTGCAGTACAGACGGGCCCGGTGTTTGGTCGGGCTCTCCCACCGTGAATACATCATCCGATTCGTCAGCACCGTCCTTAACCTTGAGATACCCATATAATGCGTTATCAATCAACCGCTGGTAGATTTGCGGAGAATTCTTTAGGCCAAAAGGCATCCTATTCCATTCGAACAATCCAAACGGAGTGACAAACGCCGAAATATGACGCGCTCGATCGATCATAGATACGACCAAAACCCGCTCGCTATATCCAAAGAGCAAAACCACAACGCTTTATCCAAATCTTCGAGTAGATCAGAGATCAGGGGCATTGGATACACCATCAGGCGCGTCAGTTGATTCACCGCGCGATAGTCGATACATAGGAGAATATCAACCCCGTTCTTTTTCACAATCATCTCTATAGGTGATGCCCAGGGTGACGTAGACGGTTGAATGATCTTGGTAGCCAATAGCCCTTTGATCAAAGCCAATAACTTCTCGCGAAATTTCGGAGCCACCTTACGACACTTTTGGGCGATCGGGCGAGCATTGCCTACATCGATATCGCAAACAACTCCACGTGCAGCAGGAGGTAGTGCGTTTCCCTTTCCGATCAACAGATGTTTCTTCGCCCAAATTGGCGTGTTGACTAAGGGGTATCCAACTAGCAAATCGTCCCTAGTTACTTCTTCGGTGCTTGTAGATACTTCGGGCAACGTAGCAAGCTGCTTCTCCAGTTCTTCCACATACAAATCTCCACCTTCATGGTAACAAACTTGATCATCGATAGGGACTACACCAAATTCGCTGGGATGGCTGAGACAGGGTCATCGCGCGTGTCTTGAATAGACGTATCTCTTGCAGTAGTTTGTTCAACTCCGTGATCCGGGGTCGGACCTTTCATCTCCGGCTCCTGATTGCACCGCGCTTGCACCTCTTGCACCTTTTGCGAACCTCCGGTTACCAGTGCCACAGTTGTGACAATCGGGTCCGTAGGATGTACTAGAATACTTCGAGGAGTAGGATACTCCCTCTTCTCGACTAGAGGACCTTGATCAACACTCTCTTGATCGTCACCCACAGATTCGGTAGACGCTTGATACGCGAGATTTTGCCACTCCTTGTAGCGATTAGACCCTATCGAAACAAATCCAGGGCGAAGGGGCACATCATCTTTGTTCATCCAGATGCCTAAAATCGTCTCATCTTGCACGATGATCGGATGCTCAACGACGTTCGTAAGACGCAGGTATTGCAAGTTACCCACTACCCTAGTGATAGTGGGGACCCAATCTTTTCCACGAGTAATCCACAACTTTCGAGATCGCTGGTCATAAATTCGAACCTCGGCAGATCGACCTACTGGGATCTGTTCGTATTGATTAAGTTTCATGTAATTACCACTCGATCCGTACAGCTGTCGGCGTCCTTCCAATGGGATGATCACCTCATCAGGCAAACTTAGTGCACCGTGGGCGATGTCTAATCGAACACCAGCTGGTATCATAAAATCCATACCCAGTATAGCATCTTGACCGACAAGTCTGCCCACCCATGCATGGAAATAATAAACCAACGATCCTGCTAACGTAATCTTGATTCTAGTGCGCCCCTCCGTGAGATACGCACTTTCTTCAATGCCGACACATTCTTGCGTTTGACTCGTGTCGATCTGACAACTCACCTTACGAGCAAAGGTTGAGTCGATGACCAACACTTCGGCTCCAGAATCAAGTAACAACGTGGCACGTTCGTTATTAATTTTAACGCCCGCCTTGGCTTGTTTAAACCATTTCTTTGGCGAGTAGTACTTCCAATATCCGCGTGATTCACCTGGAACTAGATCAACCTCCATGATCACCGGGGACCGAGAAAACTCATCGATATGGAAATTAGCCAAGCGTGGTAAATCAGGCTGATCACATTTACCATTATCTCTTTCTGCTGCTTGATCAGCCCTCTTTTTATCCACATATGCAAAAATACACAAACCAGAACGCTCGTCTCGTACCATATTCCAACCTGGCGAGCGTCCTAGTTTAACAAATCTTCAGCTTCCTTGGGCAGCATTCCAGCATGCTTGGTGGGATTGTACCACTGGCGGATGCGGTTGTAAAACTCTTCCATAGGGCACTTGACCGCATCGTGAACTTCGCAGCAGGCTCGACAGACGTATAAACAATGATCGGTCGGATGTACCTTCTTGCCACACTTGAGACAGGTCAAGCGCTTCCAGCAACGAAGATTATCGTGCCTGATCGACCCACAATGACTGCATTTCTTCACCGCCCCTTGATCGACTGCACTTGAATCACTTCGATTACCCGATCGGGACTCGCCAGGCTGATCGAGCGCCCCTGGTTGGTCGCGTATAGCAGCAATCATGTAACGGCGCTGATCTCCATCTCTTCCACTGTCGTCGGCACTTGATTCTTTACTTCCAGACGACACCTTGATCGCGCGTACTGCCTTGGTATTTCGCGCTGGGGCCGGTGCCCGATAATCGCCGAATTTCTGGCGGAATCGGCTGGTACCTACGGCCGCCGTTGGCTGGTACCACCTATTACGTGCATACGCCCGCAATGTCTCTTCCAGGTCTGCCGCGGTGTCCAACCGCAAAAGAGCCAGTTGATCAGCCAGCTCGCGATTGGCAAATGTATCCAAGAAATGTTGTACATGTTCACGTAAAGTCGTGGGCGATCCATCCCTGATAGGCAACTTGGCTCGCAATCCCGCCACATTCAACCGGTGCAAATATTCGATTGGGCTTTCATCCGACCGCTGCTTCGTATAATAGTACTGGCGGGATTCCGATTGTCCACTTCCACAATATTGCACTTCAAACTCATCCACAAGATTTTCCTAACTTGATCGAGTGCTTCTACTCAGCTGGCGATGCCAATTTCGCGCTGGTCCTTTTAGTAAATCGCCTAGGATTAGACACTTTTCAGGATCAGAAGCTTGATACCGCATAAATGCTGACTTGGGGCGACTAATCCAATTCCGCGCTTGATCTTCATCCCCTTCCTTTCCCGAAAATTCTTTTAGATCACTGATCGCAGACATCCGAATCCTGGGAATCGTCTGTTGATCAGGCATCCCAGTATGTGCTTACGTAACGGTGGCTCGTCGTGGTAGTGTTATCGGCTCATCTGGGTCAATGTACTCGCTCTGGGATCGTTGATCATGGAACGAATATACCGATTCCATGTCAAAGTCCTTGACAGTTGACGATCTTTCTGGCTTCGAGTGCTGCTGACGCAGTGAATGCACAGATTCAATGTCAACGTCCTTGATCGACGCCGCTCTTCCAATCTTTAGCTGGTGTTTTTTTCCGCCGACGACTCCCGGTGTCAGCTTGCGTCTTTCTTCAGCCAGAAACTTCTCCATAGCCTTATCAAAGAATGTCTGCAGCTGTGGGCTTTGCGATACTTGATCATCTTCTGCTTTCATCGATTGAGGTTCCATCTTGATAGCCGAAAACTTGGATTCATCCATCTGGAAAACTGTCATCCTGGTGATCTTGGGCTATATACTTCCGGCACTATTCGACTCCACTTCAGGTTCATCGCCTTCGGAAGGGGTAGATTCGTAGTACGATGATCCCGTGTGTTCTGCTGCGTTGTTTGACGGACCTGCTTCAATCTTCAACGGAGATTGCGAGGGTTCCAACTTAGTGGTTTGACCCACGATAGGTAGCAATAGATGAAACAACTGCTGGGTAGCTTCTGACAGATCTTCTGGATCCTGATCAAACACCTCTTAAGCATCGTAGGCGACTGTCGTCAGACCTGCCTGCTTGATCAGGCGTGTTAGCCTCAGTACGATCGTGAGCTTGTCCCTCCCATCCGTAACTGGCTGATCGACTGTTCCGTTCAGCTTCCCGCTGATCATGACCCCAAGTAGTCTCATGATCGAATTCGTCAATAAGAAATCTTCCAGTTTTCCTTTATAAACCTTTCGGTAAAACGTTCTCACCAGATCGGCCTCCGTTGGTGGTGCACTTGATCGACTTTCGTCGCTCTCCGACCCAGGCGCCTTCATCAACACCTTCGGCTGGTCGGTCTTGTAATACTTCACCACCGGATCCCAATCCGGATCATTATACACACATATTTTTGGCGGATCATAACTTGCGTTATGATCCGCATGGGCTCCCGAAGGAGCCTCGGGAGGTGGTTGAGGCTTCTCCTCCTTTATTTCATCAAGATTCCTCCCCAGGTCCTGATGATCAGCATTTCCTTTCTTCTTCAGGCATGACGACGGCGAACTGCCTTCCGTCGTCACAGCCTCCTCCTCCTTTTCCACCTTTATCTTCACTTCTTCTTCCGCTTCCGTTTTCACTTTCACATGAGCGCCGTCTTGCGTAGAATCGCGGTGATATCCCGCGTCGCCCAAAGATCCGGGCACGCGCACCATTGTGGTGGAGCGGCTGATCAAAGTTTTTGACGCCTGATCAGGCGGTACCACGGCGCCCGGACGGCCGACTAACGATGGGGGTCCTCCAGTTGTCCTTGCCTGCTTGTGTTTCTGCTCACCTTGTGTACCCGACGGCTTAGGCGTGGGTCGCTATCCAGGTGGCGGGGATGTAGACACGGCAATTCCTTGATGCAAGATTGGGGAACTTGTAATGAGTCGATCGAGGTGCTTATCAGACGTGATTCGGTGTAATCGAGCTCAAATCAGGTGCGAACAGGCTTGATCAGCAGTGATCAGGCTCGTGCAGGCACCGAAAGTCGTTGATCAGCTGTGATCAGGCTTGATCAGGCTTGATCAGGCACCAAAAGTAGTTGATCAGCGGTGATCTGACTTGATCAGGATTGATCAGGTACCAAAAGTAGTTGATCAGCGGTGATCAGACTTGATCAGGTGCTAAACGTCGCTCAGGTACAAGTTGGTGCGGTCTGCAAGTTGTTGATCGCGGATCACGAGTTGCAGAGTGTCGATCAGGTGTTGATCGGCAAAGGGGGTACTTGATCAGGCAGTGGAAGTCTTCACTGCCCGATCACGGAGCCTCTGAGTCTTCAAACAGCTAAAGGAACACCCAAATATATGTATTCCTAGCCTAGACTTAGGAGGAGGGGGGTAAATTTTGCTTAATCCACCTAGAGTTCCCGTGGGGCGCTTACAGCAGCCGAACTCTAGGGGCCAAACGCGAACCAAACCTGGAGAGGTGAGAGCACTGCTCAATCACACTCTCAAAACAAAAAACCTTTACTGAAGAACCGCTGACACAGCGGGAGGAGTTGCGGAGTGAGTTCTCAACACTCTACGTCTGACGATGGGCCAAAAATGCACAAAGTGCTCCCGCCCGGGACGTAGAGGTGTATAATAATAAGGGAGGCGCAAAAGGTGCCGTCCCGGAGACGATCTGCTAGATCGAACGCAAAAGGAGAACTTTATTATTGCTTAAATCCTGAGAACTACCAATTTCATAATATCCACCAATCAGAACTACCCGTTACAGCGTCCTCCGTCGACCAGTCGACCTGATTTGTCCGTCGTCCGTCGCCGCTCGTCGATGTTCGCGGAATACCTGTACGTAATCTTCCCATCTTCCTATGCCCTGTCTATGTCCTGACTATGTGCACCACGGTTGTACACGCAACTGTATACGCCGTGGTACCCACAATCCTATACGATTACGTACCGATTCTGACCGTAATCGCCCCCCCTAAATAAGGCCCTATAATAAGGCCCTATAATAAGGCCCTATAATAAGGCCTTATAATAAGACCCGTTATTGGGCCT
>CM047580.1:41715159-41740375 GCA_026184515.1 Peronosclerospora sorghi | reverse complement strand
TGTAGCCCTTTTAATTGGACGACCATTTTTGATGGTACGTTTTGATGCTAAGGATGCTACAACAAAATGACTAACGTAATGATATGGGTCTTTAAACGAAGATCTAATGCTTGCAAAGGAACTAATTTTTTTATTCAACGGGACTTCTTGTGGTTTGATGCTACCAAATGAGCATTCAGAGCTGTCAGTGCAATCAAGGTTCATTTACCTATTCTCACTCGTCGCAAGTAAATTACATTTTAGTGCATGTAGCACTTCTTATATATTTTCTAACATGAGATAACGTCTAATATGCCCCTGTAATACCGACATTCAAACTTAGAGATGATTGGCAAGCTAATGTTTCATTAAATAGTCGACTTAAATTTAGCGATTGGAGGGCACCGCAAAAACAAGGGCATTTTAGGATTTTTTTAAGAAGAGGGGCATTTTAGAATTTTCGGGCGAAAACAGGGGCATATTAGACGTTACCTCTTAAATAAAAACAAAGAAGAGAAATAAACCTCAATTTTATCAATGTGTTGACTTTAGATAGAAACGATTCTGATATATTACAACGCGTTCAAGATGCCGCTCGAGATAAAGTTCCAGAGCACGTGAAACGGCACAAAGACGGAGAGTATCGTGGTTCCCGCGCCACGACGAGCGTGCCACGAACGAGGCAGCCGCGCTCGTCCATGGCTGCAAACACGGCTGGGAGCTAGCCATCCGTGGCCATGACATATTGTGGAGAAGCGTGCCCAAAATTTGGCACACTTCTGGTCAAGTTTCGTCAAGGCATTTGGTCTAATTTCGGATTGGTTTAAACAAGGGTTTTTTTTCAGCCTATCAGACTCAAGAAGTGTCAAGAACGCAAGTTTTGGTGAGTCACCCGACTTTGGGTATTTTACATATTTTTGTGGGGGTACATTTTTTTAGGGACTATAGGGTAGTAGTATTTTTGTTGTGGTTTCACCTTTTAGGACAGAGGTTATAACTTTAAGTAAGGAAATCTTTTAGCTTTCGGAAAAGTGGCTGAAACCTCTTCTGGTCTTGGTTCACACCACAGCTAGGGGTCGCCGTTCTTCCCTTTTCGTACGCTAGTCGCCTCCGCCCGCCGCGGAGTGTTTGGGGGCAGAGGGTCGAATTATCCCCTCTCGCCCATTATACCCGGTCTGAAAGCGCCGCACGCGCACTTTGGCCCACCGGAAGTCCCTCGACGGGAGTACGATTTGGCGATCTCAACACCTCAACTCAAGTACGTTTGGAACGTGCTATTCACTGGATTGGTCTTGGCGTGGAGATATCGTTTGTGGAGTCCCACGAGCATATTGGGTCTTTACGCGGACATATTGGCTTGTTTTAACATTGGTTGGAAACTAGACCGGTTTTGGTCTTATTTCGTATTGGTCAGGGGCTAGACCGGAACGGTCGGTCTACCCTCTATTATTTCGTATTGGTCAGGTCTTGATCGTTTGGACGATCAACCTATTGGAAATTATCTCTTGGAAGTGTTTTTGGTCTGTTTGTGTCTGGGGTGAAGAGTTTCGTCCCAGAGATACCTACCCAGATCGGTCTTCTATATTCAAGACCACTTCGATCCAATCTGCGATCCCGATCCACCGAGTGTGTAACTAGCCCATTCCATCGGTTACACAAGGTGAGATGGACACTAAACAATCGGACCAAGTGGGTTCTGATGACAACCGGTCGTCTGCTTGCAGCGGACGATCGGACCAGATCTCGAGTGGTGGTCCGCGGAGTACCCCCTCCGAAAGTTGGAAGGCTGGGCGCGATGGTGGTAGTCAGGTTATCGATGCTAATGTTTTCGATTTCGAACTTGACTCCACCACAATATTGCACGCGCGGTTGCGCGAGAAACCCAATGAACGTGGTAATGGGCATGGTCACGAATTCACCTTTCGCGACAAAGGATGCGGCCCAGTCAAGGCTCACGCTGGCAAACGCCGTGCCGTAGGATTCCGCGGCGTCTAGGTGCGTATAATTTTGCATGCCGACGAGGGACAGCGTGGAGAGGATGCTCAATGCCGCGGCCCCGAGTACCGTGCCGACCACAGCGTGTAGAATGTTCGTCCTGGGCGCTTTCGCTTCTCCCTCGAGGCAACACTCTGTCGTACGTATCCAAAGAAACTCGCGCATCTCGACGACCAAGACGCGAGACCAGCCAAACGCGAGCGTGACGTGGCCCTGCCGCACCACGACCGCAGCGTCCGGCACGAACGGCACGAGGTTATGCGGATCCACGTGCCAGAGGACCACGACGATAATAAAGAGCACGACCGTGACTTTCGTGAGCGTCACGAGGTTCACGACGCACGTGCTCGCGTGCGTGCCCGCGAGCATCAGGCCCGTGCACGTGGCCAGAAAGAGGCCCGCGTACACGTCGACGACCGAGTCGTGCGGTTTCATCCACGCGGGCCGCGCACGCCCTGTTAAAATAGCAGAGAAAAGGTGGCAAACATTTAACGCGATCAATACTCACCACCTGGCCAATTTTCAGTGTGGGAGGATCAGCGGAAGGTGTCGAATGGTGTGCGTAGAGTCGTAGCACTTGCAAAGATTCAGTCTGGCACTGTAATTTATAATGCAAAACGGAAACGTGAAATATATTATGTATAGTTACTCAAGTCGCTATCCAGTCCTTACTGCAACTTTAAACTGTAACTGCTTTTTATATGAAAAAATATATGGCTTACCTGCAACAGCCAATGGGCTTCCACTATACGGAAGAGTGCAAACTCCAAAATGGGTACACACTCTTCCAACACTCCTCCTGGAAGACCGGAGGCTGTAGCTCCATCACTGTAAGCCCAGCGCCGCACGCAACACTTGGATCCGCTGCGCTTCTAAGTCCTTTGTCAGCAAGTCAGCTAGCATATCATCACTTGGCACGTGGTTGGCCACAACAATGCCCTTCTTCGTATAATCCTTGAGAAATTTTAGCTTGACATCGACATGCTTGGAACTTAATCCACTTGCCTCATCCTCCAGCTGCTGTATCGCGGCTTGGTTATCCATCTTGAACATCGGAGGCGTCTTTGCGTGCATCCCAATTTCAGCGACCAGTTGTCGCAAACCCAATGCTTCTTTGCCGGCCATCGCCGCCGCAACAAATTCAGCTTCCGCAGTCGAAAGCGCAACTGCAGTCTGCTTCCTGCAGGCCCAGCTTACGAGAATCCCATTAATAAAACAACCATAGCTGAAACGCTCTTCCGATCGGTTTTTTCAGCAGCGAAATCTGCATCGCTGCTGTAGACCATGATCCGGAGTGACATGGGCAAATCTTCATCGTGCTTTAGCACCAGCTTTAAATCCATCGTGCCCTTGAGGTATTTCAAGATGCGCTTCGCAATCTTGTAGTCACCCAGCGTGGGTGCATGGGTCTTACGCGTGGCTCGGTGCACGGCGAACGAAATGTCAGGACGCGTGCACCGAGCAACCCATAGCAAACTGCCCACAAGCGACTGGAACTGCTTCACACTCGGCAAATTCTCCTTTGGATGCAACAATAATAATTCTTGAAACTCCTTCACATCATCCAGCGCCAGCACCGGAGTTCGGGCTGGGTTCATCTTCTCGAGCTTGTTTGTCTTGAGGATTTCTTTAATCGTTCCTTCCTGATCCAATACGTATCCAGTCTTTGGATTGCCTTGAATCCGTATCCCCAGGAACTTCTTAACGCTTCCCAAATCTTTCAACTCCAATACATTCATATCTTCAAAATATTCCATCACAATCCGCTCACTGGTTCCAGTAACCAGGAGGTCATCCACATATGCGCCGACCACCACCGTTTCGGCGTCCTTGTGCTTTACAAAAATGCACGTATTGGTCACGCACTGCGTGAAACCAAATTTCTTCAATGTATCGCATAAGCACTGGTGCCATAGGCGCCCAGCCTGCTTCAAACCATAAAGGTTTCTTCTCAGCTTCAATGCAAGCTCCCTTTGAGAATCGACACCAAAATTTCTCAAAGTATCCACCGATATTTCCATGCCTTGCGGCACCTGTAAGTAAATCTCCACATCTTCTTCAGACTTGGCTTTGGGGTAGGCACTAGGCACATCGCCGTGGCGTGCCGCTACCCCCCACACTTGCGCCAAAACCAGAATCAACTTTACGTTGTTTAATTCCATAACAGTGGAAAATGTAAAAAAATAATCGTCCCCGAAAACTTGCTTGTCGCCCCTGGCGACCAACCTCTCCTTTTACCTCTCTACCGAACCATTTGCACAGATTTTCGTCTTATATACCCATTTGGTCGGGAGAGGTACCTTGCCCTCAGGGAGGCGAACAACATCCCAGGTTTCCAAATCCTGGAGGGCCTTAAGCTCCTCCATTTCCGCCTGTCTCCACATGCTTGATTGTGGGCCACCGTGCGCCTCACGGTAATTCTTCGGATCCGGCAGTATCATCGAGCCACCTGTTGGATCATAACCGGGGTCACATACTGCATACGCGCATAAAGCGCCTTCCACATTTTCATTTATTCCAGTATTTTTTTCGGGAATTTCCACACTTGGTGTCACCCTCTTGGCCCTTGAAACTTCATATTCTTGGCCCTTCAATGTCTTCTTTGTCTTCCTTCGGGTCTTTCTCGTGCCCTGCACTGGTTTATCGGCGCGCCTCGGCTCGTCTGCAGCCTCCGGTATTCCTTGACTTCCGCGCCCTTTATTTTGTGCATTCGAACTAGCATTTCTTGAACGCGACTCGGCAATTTCCTCGAGTTCTTGGCTGCGTTAACCTTCCAGCATCTTGTTTATTTTCTCACTTGTTTCTGCACTGAGTGTCTCTATCGCGGTGACGTGCCGCGTCACCACGACCACCCTGTCCTTCATCAGCAGCACCTTGAAACCCTTGGTTTCATCACTCTTGCCCAGAATTAGGGCGCGCTCGGCATGTTTTGCCAGCGTCTTCTTCTTCGGGTCCCGCCAAACCATGCCCGGGGACCCGAAAACCACGATATCATTTACTGCCGGTCAATAATTCCAATGGCGAAATTCGCCCAACGTTTGATCTTGTCGGAGTACGGTTGAGTATATACGCAGAATACTCAGCCGCCTCCGACCAATACGTGAGGGGTACGCCTGATCCAAAAATCATGCACCGGACCATATTGAAAATGGTCCGGTTCATCCGCTCTGCCTTCCCGTTTAAGGCCGGATTCCCTGGCTCCGTTATTTGGCGGCGGATACCGGTCTGCTTACAAAACAGATCCACGTTTCGGTACTCTCCGACGCCATCCGTCCGCAGCACGTGCACCCTGCACGAAAATTCATTTTCAAACCAATCCAGGAAGTGTCCAAACATCTTCGCCGCTAAATACTTGGTGCGTGCTGCAAAAACTCTGACGTAACTCGAATGATGATCCACGAATACAACCAATTATCGGTTGCCACGTCTGTCGCGGGGAGTGATCGGACCTTTGAGGTCACTGCAGATCACTCCTCCAATGCGGTCAATTGGTGCATTTCAACCCGAATCTGTCTTCGGTTTCGCCCTTCTGGTAGCCTTCTCTTCGGCGCACGTAAGGCAATTCGGCCTATTCGTGTCCGTTAAGGCAATACCAGACCTCGGGTCCCTGGCCAACCTTTCAATGGTATCGTAGGCCAGGTGACCCAGACGCATATGAAAATGGTGTATGCTGCCAGTGTGGACGTCCTTACTGACATCCTCCGACACACTGTTGACAACCATGTCACCGAAATTTTCCGAAAAACTTTGCGCCTTTTCGGCCTTCAACTTAGCCACCAAGACAGAACCATACGTCATCACGTCGAACAACTTTTCACCTTTTATCATGAGGCGCATCTTGCTGCCATCATCAACCATGGTGCAACCCTTTTCGCGCAACCTACCAAGCGAGATCAGGTTTCGGGCTAGTTGCGGATCGAAGTATACTTCGGTCAAGACAACGACCGTTTCACTTTTGTCGCACGTCCGCAACGTAAGCCGCCCGACCTTGGTTGCATGAAGTGTGCCACCATCCGCCAAAGCAAAATTATCATCGGGACTGCAATCCATAGCGTATTCCAACAAACTGGCTTTCGACACCAAGTGTCTACTATCCCCACTATCGATATCCAGATATCTTCATTTTCGTTTCCATTTCCACACGCATTCAAAATACCATCCATGGTCGAAAGCACGAAACGCTTTGACGACCCTTCATTTCCACCACGGCTCTGCCTTTGGGTGCGTTCACCTCCACTCTTACGGCGTTTTTTGGGACAATACCTCTGTATGTGCCCCTCGCCACCACAGCCGTAGCACACGCGCCGCCCCTGACCAGATGTTGCTGCATGCACGTGCAACTTAGGGTAGGGCTTCGACTTTACCATGTCGTCTTCGAGCTCCTGCGCCCATGCCGTTAACTCTTGCGCATGGCTTAGGTAATCCCCCCTTCTCGGGTCATACCTAGCCATCAACATTATCTTGAGTCGCGGCGCGGCATACTTGACGATATTTTCAACTATTCACTCGACCCGCTTTCGCGAGCCAGAGCTACTAGGTATAAATAGTGCTCCGTCCAGCTGCGTTGTGGATCCTTTTCACTTGCAAATCTCGCAGCGGCTTGGTGGTGGGATATCGTCGTCCTAAATCCCAACCACATCTGATCCATGACGTGGATCAACGTCGGCCGCACCCGCCACCACCACGCAACATTTGTGCGGTATTATTCGGCGGCGGTGCCCTCCAAATGCTCGCCAAACTTGTTCACCTTCAATCAATCACTCCACTGGAAGCCAGAGGTCATCTCTGCGATCTCAATGGCTTCCATGAACAGATACGCCCACTGGCGATACCCTGCACCGAGACCGGGATATAACTCGCGTCCCGAAAACTTGTCGATGCTTATTTTCGGTATCTTGTACCCGGCGTACTTCACGGGTACACTTGGCTGCGCGGCGGGCGCTTCGTCACCGTCTGCACCTTGCGCCGCAGCGGGCACCCCACGTGGTGCATTATGCGCTCTCGGGCGTGGCTTCGCGCCAGCTTTCACCCCTTCGTCCTCGGCCAGATCATCCAGTTCCATCTGCTGGCCGAACGGACGGTAATTTCTCAAACTTTCACGGAAGTTACTTTCCGGTATACGCACCGGCGCTTCTCTCTTGCGCTCGGGCGACCTCCTCGCTGGTGCGGGCCTAGCTTGCCCTGCATCAGGATCATTCGCAGCTCTTGCCGCTTCACGCCAATTGTTCAATAGCTCTCGGAATTGCTCCGGAGAGAGAATATCATCGTCATCAAAATCAATCATCTCAAACTTATTTAAAGACTTCAATCACGTCCGGCATTAGCTTCCCCTTCAACAGAGGGATTTCCACAAGCTCCACGGAACGTAACAAGAAGAAAAACATAATGCAAAGTGCTCCAAACGACCAAGAAAACTCCACTGGGTTACTTGACGCAACTTGGGCTCATAACCTGTTAAAATAGCACAAAAAAGGTTGCAAACACTTAACGCGATCAATACTCACCACCTGGCCAAGTTTCAGTGTGGGAGGATCAGCGGAAGGTGTCGAATGGTGTGCGTAGCGTCGTAGCCCTTGCAAAGATTCAGTCTGGCACTGTACTTTATAATGCAAAACGGAAACGTGAAATATATTATGTATAGTTACTTAAGTCGCTATCCAGTCCTTACTGCAACTTTAAACTGTAACTGCTTTTTATATGAAAAATGTATGGCTTACCTGAAACAGCCAATGGGCTTCCACTATACGGAAGAGTGCAAACTCCAAAATGGGTACACACTCTTCCAACACGCCCACGTGCACGTGCACCCAGTGCGTCAACTTGTTGCTCCAGCTCCGGGCGCCGCCAGAACTAGCGACGCCATACTCGAGCGTCAAGAGGAAGCCCGCGAAGAACGCGGGCAACTCACCGACGGCGTGATGCTCGTACGCGTACGTGCTCCCGGCAATCGGAATGCCACACGCGAGGGCCTTGAGCGTGTAGATGCGATTGCCATCTTCTCCGAGGTATTCCATGAGATGCATGGTGCCGTTGATGCTGATTTAATTACCAGTAATATATCAGAATTGTTTTTATCTAAAGTCACCACGTTGATAAAATTGAGGCTTATTTCTCGGGTCGCCCTACCCGCACCCTAGGGGCACCCCCACGTGACTTTCGACCAATAGAATTAGCTCCTAAAGATTATCTCCTACACAAAGTGCGAACCGTTACTACGGAGCACACAACACACCAAACAACAACAGTACACTCGCTTGGCTCGAAGCAGGACGGTGGTCAGGTCGGACTACATAGTCGAACTAGTCAACATGTAACGAGTGCTTCCAAAATGAAAAACACGAGCATGAACATTTACCTGGTGCCTCTTCTTGCCGCGGTAGCGTCCGGAGAAGACGGGGTCCGTGAGATTCGCGCCAATGTCAATAAGCTTGAACGCCATTTTCATGATACATGTATGGAATTAATTGTTTTGTCTGGTCAACATGCTCATAAACTCGTTAAAGTTTCTACGAAAATCGTGGTGATGGTCTCGGAAGAAGAGCAGAAGTCCATTCGAGTTGAGCACCCGTCAGGTGGCACCCGATACTGTATCGCATTTTGACCCGCTCAACGGCTCCTCTAGGATGTCCAAAAAAAAGTAGTAGCCAAGGTACTTAATTAGCCAGGGTACTATCCTAGTATTCCATGTATTTCCGAATACACTTGATCACATCAGCATCGCAAGTATACGATATCAACGTACAGTGCTTATGCTTTGGCTGCCTTCATTTTACCGTCACTCCGTGTGATGAGCACATTTTCTGTAGTGGTAGCGAGAGACTATCATCATCTGCTGAGAGTTTAGTTTGGTCATGGTTCGACTTCACGACGTAAGTATTTATTGAGATTATGGGCAATGTCGTTGCATTCTCCTTTTATTGTAAATTGCCAAGCGAATCCTGCAAAATCTATAAGAAAAACTGAAGAAAAATGCTTTGAATGTGGTAGATCGGACGCTTGTTCATGCCCCTTTTAGGATTCCCTTTTGAAAATTCACCTTCTCAGTATTTTCAAATACTCTTGTCAGCAATATCTTCCAGCGACTCGCCACGAATACTGCTGATGATTTCGAGCATTTGGCTGCAAAAAAAAGATGGTTATTTACGAGTACAACACAGGCCGACACAAGCAAAAACAAACTCTTACATGATTGTGCATGGCTCGTTCCGTCCTTTTACAAGACTGTCCGCCGCATATTTCTCAGCTTTTTTACTTTGCCACGATGCTTTTACATGTTTATGACCAGCATGTGTTGCACGAATATCCCACCAAGGGGCGTCTGACAAAATAATCACGTTGGAAACGTGTATTCAAAAGCATATTCAGTGCTACCAACGTACCAGTCTCAATCATTAATCTTTCGAGCGGAATTGCCTTGACGCATTCCAGATTTTCATCCGTTTCTAACGAGCAACCGTTTACTCCTGTGAAGCATCGAGCCGAAAAGGGTCATCAAAAGGTTTCAACGATTGTTTCGACTCAGCATGCTCACCAATGTAAAGTCGAAGGTCCACCAACTTGAGCATTTCGTCCTTCTTGCCCGTGAATGAGCGTACGACACCATTTGAAAACCTCGACCGATTTCTTGAAACGATATCTACCATAACCACTACGACACGGAAAACAAATGTGTGACCTTGACACCTGCTCTCCTCAGTCACGACTGATCCGTACCGTAAAAATCACCTTCGGTATTCCGATTGTGAAGAAAGAGCGGCAACTTGGTCAGCTCTGCTAATTGGAACTGTTTTTCAAAATACTTGATTTGCATCTGTTTCTCACAGAACTAGAGTCTGTCGTAGTCTAGACCGCACTCTCCAATCGCCACGACTGTTTCATCTTTTTTGACCTCTTCACACAAAGCCAATAGCTCTGCATAATAGGCCTCTGGGTCCGTCCCGTTCGCTTCGAACTCACTACATCGCGTGGGATGCACGCAACCGTGGCGAAGAGGCGCGGGAAGCTCTCACGCACATTCGCTCGAACTACTTGCAACGCTTGTCGGTTTTCTTTCATATTTCCCACCCGTCACAATAATTTTCTCGAGACCAGTTCTGCTTCCTTTTCGAACAATCTATCTTTAGGAGCTAATTCTATTAGTCGAAAGTTACGTGGGGGGTGCCCCTAGGGTGGAGGGGGGGTGCGGGTAGGGCGGCCCTATTTCTCTTCTTTGTTTTTATTTAAGGGACCGACTAGGTGCACACACCCCATTTGCTACGTGTACCCCCCCTCCCTTTTTTGTCCAAATGCGTCAAATATGGGTAAGTTTTGGGAGGCTAGTTTTAGGGTATATATTTCCAAATATACTATAATTTCACATCCACTTCGTGGTTAATGAATTTTTTTGAAAACTCTAAATTTTGAAAGACCGTGACGCTGCTGCTGCTGCTAAGGGTGAAGATTATGTGCGTACCAACTTGGATCAAAAGGTGAATCGCATGCGCATGACCATTTACGAGCGCGATATCGTTATGGCCAATCTAGTGCCTCTCTATGACGAAGACGAGATCTGGACAACACACATTAAAGGCTGATCTCGCTATTGAGGCTGTCTTTGAAGACTTAACCCTTAAAAACAAGGTTCTATCCGATCTTGAAAATTACGTGCCCGAAGAATGTGTTATTGCGACCAATACGTCTGCTTTTCCCATTTCTGACATTGCTTCTGCTTGCAAGCGACCAGAAAACGTGATTGGGATGCATTACATCTCACCTGTACCAAACATGCCGTTGTTGGAAATTATTCGTCATGCCGGTACAAGCGACGATACCGCTGCAAAAGCGGTTGATCTGGGGCTTCGCCAAGGCAAGACAGCTATCGTGGTGAAGGATGTTACGGGATTTTACGTGAATCGGTGCCTTGGACAGTACATTGATGAGAAGTTGGCTTTGGTAAGTGATGGCGTGGAACCGGCGAAGCTAGACAATCTTATGACGAAGTGGGGCTTGCCGGTTGGTCCGATAACTCTAGCTGACGAGGTAGGCCTTGACGTGGCATATCACGTTAACCAAACGTTGTCGAAAGCACTAGGAGTGCGCATGGAGGGAGGCGATGCTAGTCTGAAGAAATGATCGGACAGGGATTTTTAGGCAAGAAGTCCGGGAAAGTTTTTTTGTGCAACCTCCGAAGGGTAAAAAGAACAAGAAAACTGTTAATGCTGACGCCATGAACCTTGTGAAGAAGTTCCAGAAAAAGGATCTAAAGCTCAGCGACGAAGATACTGTTAGCCGTCTTATCTCTCGTTTTGTAAACGAAGCGGACCTTTGTGTGCAGGATGATATTATAGCGTCACCGACGGAAGGCGACATTGGCGCCGTGTTCGGCATCGGTTTTCCGCCTTTATTGGTGGACCGTTACGCTATGTCAACAAAAGTGGCAGCACTCAGTTTACGGAGATGATGCAGCGCTACGCCGACAAGTATTGTGAGCAATTTACTCCTGCCCGCTACTGCAAGATATGGCCAAAACCAACAAAAAATTCCACTCGACTCAAGACTGACTTGTCAATCGATAATGAAGATAGCATTTAGCGGTTGAAAAATCTTTTAATGCGAATATTCAATTAGTCGGCTTATGTACTGGAAGTGAACGCTTGGCATCCAATCTTGAATGTTGAAGTTCAAGGTTTGTATGTCGTAAATGAGCAAAGTAAACTAATTTGTTTCGTGACAGCTGCTGCGGCTTCTCGCCGAGTTAGAGGCCGACAAGTGGGAAACCTACCTCAGTCAACAAAAAACTTATGTAATACTTTGTGCCTTGTAGCACTAAATCTACAGCAATCTCTGACCCAAGATCAGATGGCAACACGCAATACATTTTACGCTCTTTTCTTCGTGCCTTTTACCAATGTGTTAATCTCGATCTATCCAGCAAGTTCCGCCGCGTTTTTTCACCAGTTAGGAGATACTCTTCACGTTGTCTTCTGTCCCGCTGCCACTAGCACTGCTTGCTGCGTTTTTCTTAAGCGATTGCTTGTTCTTCGTGCAGATTTTTGCCTCAACTTTCGTTTTTGCTCTCTCGAAATTGCTGTAGCACTTTCGTAGAAGAGATCAGCAACGTATCCGACGCATGTTTACTTAAGATGCACTAATATCTATCGCAACAGTTCGTCGTGCATTAAGATGGACATTCCGAGTGCCTCCTCGAGATTCGGTTGCTCCATATCTTCCTGCTTATAGATCACACTCAGTTTCATAAACTGCGCTTCATGTCATGCTCGGCATCAACGTCTACGATTTCTTGGAATCCTTAATAGCTTCCACTTCAAGCTCCAAATTTGGTTTTCACGTGAGCTTTATAAAGGCATAAATATTTACCCATAGCCATTTGGACATAAAAGGGAGGGGGGGTGCACGTAGCAAATGGGGGTGTGCACCTAGTCGGTCCCTTATTTAATTGTTCCATTTAACATTGGTTGCAAGGCTTTTCACTCTGGATGCAACAGTTGTTAAATATATATTTTACTTCGCTACCTATTTCACTTTGGTTGCAAAACTTTTCATTTTGGACGGGCAAAGGTGTTGTGCTCTTCAGAAGGAATGGTTGAGTTTTATCGACCCGCTGATAATAATCGTGCGAAGACCTCTGGTTGAATCCGTCTTTTTACACTTTTCCTACGAACACCTTTGGCAGCATTACCAAGAAATCTCACCTTGTGTACCTATTGGTATGGGTGGTAACACACTCGGTGGACCGTCGCGCAATATGAATTTTGGTGGGGATCGATATGGAATGTGCCACTTCTGGGGCAACTTGTGTCAACGGCACAAAGTCACCCTCAACACGTCAATGTCCAGCGATATAGATAGTCCAATGTAATCCGGGGTGTAGATGGAGCGGAAATCGTCACTCCAAATACGTCAAAAATATTTTCCATTCGTGTAGTGGTCTAGTTTTGGTTGAAAGCGCACCAAATATTCTGCCGCTACGTCCGCATTTGCACTCACACCTTTGCCGTGAAGACGGACACGCACAAAGCATGACCCTTATAAAAGCGCTGCGCCATCCAGCCGCAAACGTTGGTAGGAAAATGATACCCACTGTACGACTCGTCTCTTGATGGCGGTAAGGGGTATTCACCTAACCAGAACCGTTGTGTACGCCACATCTACTCTAGCGATGATAGACCTAACTGCGGCATGGAAAGAAATAGCACGATTCCAGGAGACGGGTATTACCACAACAGCCCACGTTTGTGCAAGTGATCGGGAAAATGCGCTGGTGCACGAATTTCTGGAAAAAATCCCGATTGCGACACTCTTGGCGTGTTTGCAGGACGCCAGCGACAACGGATCCGAAAAACAAGTTGTACATAAATATTCCGTGATAAAAAAGTATAATATTTTAACTAGTGCACTGAATTGCAAGTAGGTTAAGCTGGTGTGCGACTGCATCAGTCGCGTCATTGGATCGAAGGATCAAGGCAACAGCCTCTTTTTCTCGCCAGACGTAAGGATGTGTCGCTGTATTATTATTTTAATCTCCCACGTGTTTCTTTATTCCTGGTAGATTGTGCCGTTTGCTCTAGCTGGATTGTCTCATGTAGAAAAAAACGCAAGAGTGCTTGTGTTAAACCAATTCGTTACGCATCTATCTAGGAAGCCGTCGTCAGACCAGGTCAACGCTGTGGTAAAGAGTTTTTGGGGCGGATTATTCTCTGAGTGAGAGGTGTATCTTATGCTGCGAAAACTAATTGATGATGCAGGCCAATCCTTTAGTGCTAGGGCAAGTTTGTAAAATTGTGGCAGATGAAGACATCGAGATCGCTACAAAAGCATCTACCATTCTTGAATTGGTGCGACTTAAACATTTGCATATATTGGTACGATGACTGGATGCCCATTTCTTTTGGCTCGTACAGTTTTCTAGCATCTCAGGAGGCGAAACGTACCGAGCAATTTTGGACGAGCTTAAGGACATAGCGCAAAGCAGGTTTGTCATATGATGACATTATGATACGTACACCACCTTGTTTATGGCAAGATTAAAAACGATGAATGTATTTGCTCAGTGAAATCGCTGAGAACTCCATTGAATTCATGCGATATTTGGAAACAATCGTGAATATCTGCGCGCAAGCGGATGAGCATATGGAATACGGCATCTCATCCGGAGCCATTGATATGGTAACCTTTGTGATCAAAAAGTGTATCCAACCATTTAAACTAACAAGCTTATTTGGGAAAGCTTCTGAACTGTTTAAAGTCCGATGATCCGCTGCTCTTGATGAGCATTATCGACTTGGTTCCGGCGGTTTGTCGGACTAAAGTGGGCGTTCAATACATAATGCAGTCTGGTCCGTAGATTAGCGCTAGAGATAATTGATGAGGTATCGCTCGTTTACAATTTTCTGCTCCTTCAGGGACGTTGAAGACTTTGCTGGGCATGACGGAGGGTACGTTTTTTAGTTGATTTACTCGGTGATTAGTAAAGTGATGTACGCCGTGAACCGTTATCCAGACCCATTTGTTGGAGGAAACGTACTTCGTCTTGTAGGAGAAATTTCGACTACGTCAGCCACATTAAACATTGAGACGTGGAGTTGGAGTGATGCTACACTTTCCAAGACGTTTTTGGAAACCGTGGAAAATAAAATTCAGAGCCTGGACTCGCTGCAACAGATCGCAGCGATGGATGCGTTGGCTGCATTTGGATCTTCGTCAGAAAAAGGTTAATATGTCCTCAAACGTTAGGAGGGGAATGGACCATCCGTTAAATTTACTGTACATGCTTTCCGAAATTATAGAGCTCCAGCTTTTGCTTCAACACCGATGCCTTTGCCAAATGTGGCTTCAGCTCGGCACTAGTTCGAAGATACCTGTGAAAGCCAATTGTTTTCACTCAATTGCACGCGTACTTGGATCACCCACGCGTCTTACAAAGCAGCTGGATCAAGTGGCGGAGGAGAACGCAGGCGTTTGGAGTATGTGTGAGCGCTTGTTCAACAGTCTTGGTACCGAGTGCGCGCAGCAGTCCACGATGATGCTGTTAATGAACACACTGAAGCAGCCATTTGAAGAGTTGCGAACATCAGTTTTCCATGTGCTACGCTCCGTGGCAGCGCAAAACAGTGCATGGGGCATACGTAAACTGCTGTCTTTTGGTGGTTTCTTCGAGTTCCTCCTGGATCGAACGACCGAGCCGACTAAGAAGACGCGTGAGTGGAAGTTTGCTGTGTTAGATGCCGTCCTCGCTTCTCCGTTTCGGTCGCAATTGGGTAAGGAACGGTGGACTATCGTAATCACTGATTCGGAACATATGCGCCGTCTCATACACATATTCTTTGTGGTGTTGTGTTGTCGTATTGTAGACAAATGCTTACTGGAAAAACTGCAAGCGAGCTTATGTCATGGTCCATACGTTGGAACGGTAAATCTTGCTGAACCGGAGCTTGAGTCAGCCTAAATTGATCGAGAAATAAATTTCATTACACTTACAGCCTAAGTTGATCGATCAGTCTCTTCTTCTTTCATGGCATTTATAATAACGACTACAACTTTTCAACCAGTAGTCTGGCTAGAAATAATAAGTTACTAGTACGGTATAGTCAGTCCTATACTCATTGCAAGCACCTTGGTGAGCGCGCACAGTGTCATGGATACGCCAGCACGCGCCGCTTTCTTGTGTTCCAGTACTGCTTCTTTTCATCCGCCCGACTGGTTTGCTCAACCGCATCGCTGTAACCCAAGTTGTATTTTTTATTACTAACGATTGAAAATATTTTTTAGGGCGTGTATGCCTGTTGAAGCTAACTCTCATGCAAGACTTGAAGCTTTCCGTGACAGCCGCCACTGTGCCACGTATATGGTGGCCACACAGCGTGTAAATATTTTCGGGCGCGACCAGGAAAGTTGCGACCACGTACTGGGCAATCCCTCGGTTTCGAGAAAGCACGCGGCAGTAATTCACGATGATGAAGGAGGCATCTACGTATGTTAAAGGTGCTGTTATTTATTTACAAAATGCTGCTTACATTGATATGATGATATTGGGGTCTTTGTAGATGGTGGACCTTATGTCGCGTCATGGGACGTACGTGGGTCGTAAGAAGATCCCACCGCATGATCCCTATCTTTTACACGGTAAACGCTACTATGATTCTTAAGCTTTATTGCGTTATGAATTTAGTTTAGATGACGAATATGGTGCTGGCTAGACGGAGATGTTATTAGGTTTGGACAGAGCGTTCGCGTGTATATTCTTAAGGGTGCCAGCTCAAATGGCAGCAGCGCTCCCGTAAAGAAATTGTGGGGACCCAAACTACGTGTCCCACACGTACGTATTAGCGCAGTTGTTCCGAAGAGAAGCCCGTGCAAACCGAAAGCTTCGTCGGCTGTGACAAAACTTGTGAATGCGGTTTGTTATGGCACGCTCAAAGATGAAAAAATAGTCAAATTTGTGACGGGTGTATTGGAGCTGGACCATAAAAGTCGACAGGTGCCATATATTTAGTCCTCGCACACATTACGGACCCAGATACTAATCTTATTGTGTATTAATAGGGAGTGGCTGACACGCTAGTGGAAAGGCTTCAAGCCAAATACGAGCTCTACGCCTCTAATGTAATGCAACACGCATAAAATTCAAGTGCTTGATTTATTTAATCCGTCTAATCGTATTTGCAACACGAAAACAGGTTCATCGGAACGCGTTTGTGGCCACGATGGCTCTATTAAAGCAGAATTTGTGTGCTGAAGAATTTGAGGACAACTTAGACGTTTTTACCAATATTTCACAGCAGCGTAACGACAATATTTATCGCGCCGACGCACGAAAGCTTTTACAAGCGATCGCTGCCGTCCGGCTGAACCCAAACAACCCGCAATTTATCGACCCAGACTTGACTGAGGAAGATGCTGGTTCTGCATGCCCTCCAACGGCGAACAACCGTGAAGGCAGGGAGCGATCGATCAGTGATGAAGGAAACAAAATGTTCATGACTGGTCATGGCAGTCCATCATTCCCCAGCCGCTCAGAATCAGCTGGAACGATCGGTGAATCTGACCACAGAGAGGATATCCGCCACAACAATGCTGTTTACCGGACTTCACATTACAGTAATGAGTGTAACGAGGAGCTTGAGTCGAGATCAACAGGTGATAGATATGAGCCTCCCACAAGCTTAGTTATCGACGACAGACCCAAGCATCCACCGATGGAGAGTGTGATAGGATCAAGTTTTAATTTTATTGGACAACCACCGCCAGAAGCGAATAAAACGAATGGTTCTGCGTTTGGATTCATCGGTGACTCTGATCCTGCAGATGACTCATCCTCCCGAAGTAGCTTTACAGATCAACCATCTGGTCAACAAGCTTCAGGCTTTGTGTTCAAACATCCGTCCGTTTCTGCTGAAGACTTTCTGCTTGAAAATCCGTCGGTAGTTGGCGGTGACTTCGAGGATTTGTGGGAATCTGCAAACGACGAATCGTACGTCATTCGGTGGATGCTAAATATGTATTAATCGATACCGTATCACTAATTGAGTATATTTGTAGCGAAGAATGGTCGGTAGACCTTGGCTCAAAAGATGCCCACGAGCTAGATCCATGCGAGTTGCAAGTGTTTTTGCAAGCGTATGGGTTGATGTGCGTGTCTAGCGAGAAGGTGGTTCGGCAGCAACAGTGGCATTTCGTTGCAGAGCAGGTATTTGCTAATCGAAAAGGACACTGGTGGCGATTCGTGGTAGTGTGCTAACAAATCTGTATACAGGTTTCTGAAGGAACTCTTTTTCTGGTGGACATCTCTGTAATGTCGGGCTTTACCGACATGTCAGTGACTTTGAAATGGATCGTCAACTCGATGATTTACAGAAATGGCCATGTCATCTTCATGGAAATCCTCAAATATGCACTTAATGTGTTCGCGGAGCAGTTTAAAATGCGTGCAACAAAAGCACCCTTGCCAGCGCAGCAGGTACACGAACATGCTCAATTGCATGAAGCCGTACATAATGATGCAGAAAGATCTGTAAAGGCACACTCCGCTTCATACGCGGTGTCATATTCTGCTTCTCGGACGGCATCACACGCAACATCTCAAGATGATGAAGATCATGTCGAGGATGCAGACGAGGAAGCAATGTCAGCCTGCGATTACTTGTGTGAGAGTCCAGCTATTGATGCAGAGAAATTTGAACAAGTTTGGGCAACGGCTACGGAAATGTAAGTGTTTCTTGTAAATGCAATTTTAGTGTGATGCCACGACCAACATTGCTTTTTAATTTGACCCACAAAGCGCGTCACTTTCGCACACACTGAACAAATTGCCTGAGGCTAATGAAGTGATTGAACTGTTTCGCAACAACTGCATGAGTTGTTTGGCAAGCGGCAGCATAGAAAAGATGGTCAAATTCTTTTTCTATGCTGAAATGGTACGCTTTCTTTAGCTCGTTTTGAACTACATAAAGTTGACGCATTGTTCTCTGCGGTACAGACCAAAATTCAGTGCGTATTTTGTGTAGAATTATCAATTGGTGTGGACACTTGTGCGTTGGAAGGAACTATCAAAAGGTTATCTATCAGAAAACATAGCGAACAAGAAGAGGAGCAAGTTGACGTAAGTATTGTTAGTTTTATTGACGAGGTCATCCATGAGCTTTAGAATATCGTCATGAAAAAATTAGTGTGAGTGAAGATCAACCTTTGTGTACATAACGATTTTCTAACCGATGTACAAATGCTGACGCCATGAGGCTTCCTCAAATCTTGCACTTCATATGACGGTAAAATATAGAGCGCCAGTTAGGCGTTCGGATTTGGTCAAGACCAGTTTTGATGTTAGAGAGGATGGTGGTGCACGGCGATGAGCCACTAGCATGAAAACTCTGACGAAAGACGTCACTAAAATCGTGCACGCCGCCACGACACTCGTCGTAGAATACACAAGTCATTTTTTCCACATCCTCTATTGCTGCGAATACACTGGCTGAAGCATTTTTCTCCTTAGCCTCAATCATGGAACGGTTCCTAGCTGCTGCGAGTGCCTCACTGTACCAAGTATCGGCCGTCTTGTTGCTAGGGACAATCACTGCTTCCACAAACCCAGGCTTAGTCTGAGTGACGTTAGAGCTTGCAAGATTGCGTAATGGCACATTGGCCACACTGGATCTGATTCCTGCACCTGGACATGTTGTAAACATTTCGGCCAGCAATCCAGTCATCTCATAGTTATAACTGAAGACACCAATGTCACGAATGTCCGAAAAGCTTAAATACTCGGAAGGAAGAGCTGAAAAAAACGGGAGTAGCACGTTGAATCGTGAAAAAACTGACGAAGGATTCACGCCTTGCTCACCCGTGCGGAGCAAGACGTTTGATAGAGGAGACAAGACAGTACGATCAATCGCGTTTACCGGAAGGGGCTGGCGTCGTGGGCATTCTGTGTACACACGAGGATCTGCAAACTTTTGTGCTAACGGAATCGGCTCCGTGTTACCCACAACACACTTATAGTAGATTGAATGGAGCAGATCAACTGAGGCATGGTGCGAAAAGAAAATCGGATCGGCAGGCGCTTCCAAGACACCCATTGCTCCTGAGAGAGCGTTGTGGATAGTATCTGGGCAAGAAGTCAAAGGCATACGTTAGCGATTTTTATAGTACAACCACCAAACTGAATTCAAGGACTTACTGTGAATACCCAGCTCGAGGTTGCTCACAACGCCTGCAATCGTCGGAGTCGCGAAGAGCTGACGCGCAAGTGAGCTGACCGTCGTAGTTGGCGGAAAAGGTGAGCTTAACCAGTTGCCTCGGGGCACACAACGTGCGCAACCATCACCGTTAAGGTGAGTTGCCTCACAAAAATGATCCAAAGGCGGCGTCACCACGCATGTTCCTTGTATGGGAGATCCGTTGATCGTAACTGAGCGATCAACTCCGTTCAATGATCCACCAAAATCTTGCAAGAGCAGCGAACATTCTTCCATGCTACGGCATCCGCCCATCATATAGCGTTGGTTATCATCGACGTAGTTCCAGTATGGCACAGTGATGCAAGAGAACTCGCCACCGTAGCTCCGCAACATGTTCTCGAAACCCAAAAGCAACAAGCGATGCCAGTATACAAACATACACGTATTATGGGCTTCCATCGTCGTCATTTGTTCCGTGTGAATTTCTACAAATTTAATATAGTAGCCATCGTCCATAGATTTCGCAATTGCACGCAGGTAAACGTCCTTCTCCTGTGAGAGCAGTAGTTCCCACGGCTTTCGAATACGTGGACCACAATTTGCCACTGCCATCTGCTCAGATATTTCAGTAACAGGAGAAACTGGACTAACGGTAGGGTTTTCAGATGGAGACGCGACTTGTGCAGTTGCGGCATTGGCTAGTAATAAAACAGAGAGAGACCCGGCCAAATAGTTCATCATTACGACAAGTCAAAACGCTCTCGATCACGTGTACAATTAAACAATGAGCTCATAAACTAGCGCTTAAGTCTAGACCATTACCCTCTTTCGTGACAACAAAGAAACAGCACCATTATGAAGGAAGAGATCCGACTCTTATCGATATCCGTCGCCCAAAAGCTGATGTTTTTATCGTTGTCAAATTTTGCATTATCTGGTGTGGTACACTTCCTCTATGATGTGAACCACATAAAGGAGGTTCCATCAATCAGTGTACTTGGATATGGTTAACCTCGTCGCACACACTGAAGCGCACATCACACGTTGTCTTTTCTCATTTGTCATCCAGCTTCTCTATAATTACTGACAAGATGAGTGACAAAACATCGAATTTCGAGACCATTTTAGGGGAAGAAGAGTATTTAAACCGCTCCCACGTAAGTGAGATGGACCAAATGTTTCCTGGCTCTCAAGGGTCCACTCAAGAATACAATTACGGACAGAATAAGAGTGACCAAGAAAATGAGAAAGAAACTGGTGACGAGAAGAGCTTACAAGATATTGGAGAGGTCAATGACGCACTTGATGACAACGCAGAGGACGCGTTAGTTGAGTTACAGTCGCATAAGTCTAGCTCAGAAGATGCAACTTCTAATCAGTGTGAACCATTGAAATCTCCGCCTTGCTCTGTATCATCGCTTAGCAATATTGTTGAGGATGATGAAGACATGATGGAGATGAACGCTCGAGAACAAGAGTTACTGGTAAATATTCAGGAGCTCCAACGCCAATTATCGATGGTACAGATACAAACGGACAAACCGCAAGAGGAAATTGTGCCTCCTATGTTGGATGCTAGACATCGTTTGATCATGGTTTCGAATCGACTGCCGATTTCATTTCATCGCAATGAAAACACTGGAGAATGGAGCTTTTCCATGAGTTCGGGCGGACTTGTGACGGCGCTAAATGGCATTCGAGACCAAGTGCCGTTCATTTGGATTGGTTGGCTTGGCGAAGAAATCCCACACGATGAACAAAGCAAAGTTCGCGAGAAACTGGCTAGAGAATTTAATTGTGTGCCAGTATTTTTGTCCAAAGAGATTGCTGCACGCTACTACAATGGTTTCAGTAATGACATTCTGTGGCCCATCTTTCATTACGTTCCGCTGCCGCTTTTTCGGCCAGGTAGTGAGAAAAAATTTGACTTTCGACAATGGGATGCTTATAAGCTGGCTAATAAGCGATTTGCGCAAGCCGTGAATCAAGTGTATCGCGAAGGAGACTTTGTGTGGGTTCACGATTACCATTTAATGATGCTACCCAAGCTGCTACGTTCTCGACATCCACTCTGCAAAGTTGGCTGGTTCCTTCACACACCATTCCCCAGTGCTGAGATGTATCGAATGTTGCCTGTGGGTAAAGAGATTTTGGAAGGTCTTCTTGGAGCAGACCTGCTAGGTTTTCACACGTATGATTACGCTCGTCATTTCATCGCTGCCTGCGCGCGTTTGCCGGGTGCATCCACGTCTCCAAAAGGAGTTGAGCTCGGGAATCACTTTTCTGGTATAGGTGTATTTCCTATCGGTATCGACCCCGAACACTTTGAGAATATTTTGAACTCGGATCCAACACAAAAGCGTATTCAAGAGCTTACAACAAAATTTGCGGGGAGAAAGATTATCATTGGTGTTGATCGCATGGACTACATTAAGGGAATTCCGCATAAATTGTTAGCGATGGAACGTTTTCTCTCTCTGTACCCGGAACGCCGCAAAGATGTGGTTTTAATCCAGATTGGTGTTCCGTCTCGTACTGGTGTAGAGGAATACCAGCATTTAGCAGCCAGCGTGAATGAGATGGTAGGGCGAATAAATGGAAGGTTTGGAACTCTGACGCATTCTCCAGTACACTATATTCACCAGTCAGTGACTCCAAGTGAACTTGTTGCACTTTACAATTTAGCTGATGTCTGTCTTGTGACATCTATCCGTGACGGTATGAACCTTGTAAGTCACGAGTATGTCATGTGTCAAAGTCAGTCGTGCGAGCCGCATCGTGATGGACCGGGTGTTCTGATTCTAAGCGAGTTTGCTGGTAGCGCTCAGTCATTATCGGGTGCCATACGCGTAAATCCATGGAATACAACGGATATGGCTAATGCATTACGCTATGCATTAGAATTACCACTTATGGAACGAGAATACCGTCAAACGAATCTGCACCGATACGTTAAGACGCACACAGCCAGTTTCTGGGGTAGAAGCTTTTTATCTGACTTGGAAGATGCCGTGTCTCGCTCGGCCAGCTCATGACTAAAAACTAACCTTCTTTTCATAATTGGCTTAATTTCTATGTATATCTCAATTTTATCGAATTACTGTAAAGAAAAATCAACTTATTAATAATTGTGAGCCAATGAGGTGCAAGGTTGACCTGGCTGGCCAGCAAACAACGACAGCCCCTCAAAACCACCACACGCAGTTGGAAAACATCAGCAATCAAAGCCGAACATGGTAAGAGACGTCGGATGATTCGTATCCCTCAGTTGCTCATGCACCTTACACAGGCTAATATGTGATACAAAAACAATCTTTTTGACTGATTCCTTTCCACTTAGGGAGCCAACAGCTTCGTGCTGTTCGAATCAGCCTCTGGCTATGCGATTTTCGAAGTAGTAGAAAATGAAGAAATCGCAAGTCTCGTGTCGGAAGTGCAGGCTGCAGTGGCTGATGTATCTTCATTCGGTCGTATTGTGAAGCTTAAAGCTTTTCAGCCTTTTACATCGGCTGAAAATGCACTGGAAAACATCAACAACATCTCGGAAGGTTTGCTGAGCGAAGATTTAAAAAATTTCCTGGAAATGAACTTGCCAAAGGTTAAGGCAGGTGGAAAGAGAAAATTTGCTCTTGGGGTCCAGGACAAAGGTCTTGCACAGACCATTTCGGATGAGTTGAGTGTGCCGTGTAACACGAGCGAGACGACGCTTGAGATTGTGCGTGGTATACGCATGCACTTCAGTACTTTTGTCAAGGAGCTGGCTCATGGAAATTTAGCCAAAGCTCAACTTGGTCTTGGCCACTCGTACTCGCGTGCTAAGGTAAAATTTAATGTGAACCGTGCTGACAACATGATCATCCAGGCAATTGCTCTGCTGGATCAGATGGACAAGGACATAAATACTTTTGCCATGCGCGTCCGTGAATGGTACTCCTGGCATTTCCCTGAACTTGTCAAGATTGTCAATGATAATTACATCTACGCACGTTGCGCTTCCTTCATTAAAAACCGCAATTCATTAACCGAAGATTCGCTCGAGGAGCTGGCAAAGATTACTCTTGATGAAGACAAAGCTCAGCAGATCCTGCATGCCGCCCGCACGTCGATGGGCATGGACATGTCCGAGATTGACATGATTAACGTCGACAACTTCACAACACGACTTGTAAAGTTGGCCGAGTACCGTCGCCAGCTCCACGAGTACTTGGTGTCAAAGATGTCAACAGTGGCCCCAAACCTTGCCTCGCTAATCGGCGAGTCTGTGGGTGCCCGACTCATTTCCCACGCTGGCTCACTGACCAATCTAGCCAAGTGCCCGGCCTCAACTGTTCAGATTCTTGGTGCTGAAAAAGCACTGTTCCGTGCGCTAAAAACTCGTGGCAATACTCCCAAATATGGTTTGCTTTTCCACTCGACCTTTATAGGCCGTGCCGCTGCGAAGAATAAGGGTCGTATTTCCCGATACCTTGCGAATAAGTGCGCCATTGCCTCTCGAATTGACTCATTCATCGATGACCCTACTACGAAATACGGTGACAAGATGCGTGAGCAAGTCGAGGAGCGTCTAGCTTTCTATGAGAGTGGTGCTGCCCCGCGTAAAAACGCCGATGTGATGCTGGAAGTCGCGAATGAGCTCAAAGAAGCTACTATAAAGGAAGACAAGAAGTCCAAAAAGAGTAAGAAGTCGAAAAAGCGCACTGCAGCGGACCTAGATGTTGAGAAGGAGAAAGTCACGGAGATGGTTCCCTCTAAAAAGGCTAAAAAGGCCAAGAAGAGTAAAAACATCGTCAAGGTTGAGGAAGAGCAGACAGCTGTTGAGGTCGCCGATGCTGACAAGAAGAAGAAGAAAAAGAACAAAAAGAAGCATAGTACTGCGGAGTAGAGGGCTCGCCCGCCGATGCTAGCGGTAGTTAAATAAACTCAATTCATGTTTAGTGTTAGCCTTCCATATCTCTTCTACGAGTTAATAGAGCGTGCATGTGCACCGCAAGATGAAAAAAACTATTTGGAACATTTCATTCCCGTTGAAACAAGAAGGTACAGTTGGTAAATGTCCTGTTTAGAAATTTAGATCTTAAGTCTCTACTTTTATATTAAGAGATAACGTCTAATATGCCCCTGTTTTCGCCCAAAAATTCTAAAATACCCCTCTTCTTAAAAAAATCCTAAAATGCCCCTGTTTTTGCGGTGCCCTCCAATCGCTAATTTAAGGCGACTATTTAATGAAACATTAGCTTGCCAATCATCTTTAAGTTTGAATGTCGGTATTACAGGAGCATATTAGACGTTATCACATGTTAGAAAATATATAAGAAGTGCTACATGCACTAAAATGTAATTTACTTGCGACGAGTGAGAATAGGTAAATGAACCTTGATTGCACTGACAACTCTGAATGCTCATTTGGTAGCATCAAACCACAAGAAGTCCCGTTGAATAAAAAAATTAGTTTCTTTGCAAGCATTAGATCTTCGTTCAAAGACCCATATCATTACGTTAGTCATTTTGTTGTAGCATCCTTATCATCAAAACGTACCATCAAAAATGGTCGTCCAATTAAAAGGGCTACA
>CM047580.1:41654015-41714759 GCA_026184515.1 Peronosclerospora sorghi | reverse complement strand
ACATAATTAAAATAAACCAACCAGAGCCAGAATTCGCTTGGTGATTGTCGCACCCTGGCATCGAGTGGGCGATCGCAGCTGAACGAGGTCACCACGCTCCCATCTTTGCCAATATCGCGATAGTTGCTCCACGAAGATGATAGAGCCGTCAGGAATCGTAGGAACCATGGAATAGCCAATACCGTAATTAATATCAAAAAAGTATTTCTTTGTCAGGCTGCCCAGCTTACAATCCGCACACCGTTGCGCACTAACCTTAGCATCGTCAAAATTTTGCGATATTATTATCACTGCAATTTTACCTCACTAAAATAATATTGTCTACTATATGGCGATTATTTCATTAAATAGTCGCCTTAAATTAGCGATTGGAGGGCACCGCAAAATCAGGGGCATTTTAGGATTTTTTTAAGAAGAGGGGTATTTTAGAATTTTTGGGCGAAAACAGGGGCATATTAGACGTTATCTCTTATATTAATTAAGGGTCAGCCTACTGTCACCCCCCCCCCCTTTGACCCCCCTCCCTTTTATGTGAGGAGTGTGTAGGCTCCCTATATGTATCTAAGATATGGGCAATGTTATTCCCACCACAACAATTACTATTGCCACCACCAGGCACCAATCAGCGCGATTGAAAATGTTGTGGTGGACCCTTAATTAACTAAGAGGACACAGGTTGCGCCGCAGGTCCCATGACACTTGAAGGCAACGCGGCAATTTTAACGTGTCTATAACAGGCGGTGTCTGCTGTAAAAAAGCAGTTTATGCAGATGAATCCACTGGTGACGGATGTGACGCTTCTATGAATTTCCAAAGGATCGGACGTGGTAAAGACAGTGGCTAATAGCTCCGATGCCAATAAGACCGCGTTTGACGCCGGTGTGCTGCAGCTGCATGTGGATAACGTGCAGGAAGAGGCAAAGACTCCAATTCTCATGAAATTGACGATCTGCGGCTTAGTTGACACAGTGAGCAAGGACGTCAGTAGCCCGTTTTAAGCGGAACTGTCTGACACTACCTGTTTTAACTCGAAAAAGCAGTCGCCAGAACGGCCCTAGTCGACTATCGAAAAAGACTACGTGTTCTTAACCAATTAAAACGTGGACAGTTATGGCAGACAAAGGTGAGCAGGATGATAATAGTATTGATGATGATACTCTCTCGAATGATACAGATACAGTCCTGCAAGCCGCGAAAGCAGACTTTTGAGTAGTGGGTGGAAAGAAACGTGCGTGCAAGAACTGTACGTGCTGGTGATCTTATGAGGTTGAGGCTACACATAGTAGTGAATTAACATTGTCGCTCTGTTTTTTGTTATAAAAGGCTAAAAGACGAGGAGAACAAGCCACTCACATTGGAAAAAAGAGTTGAAAAGCTAGTGTCCGAATGCGGAAATGCCAGACTATTTGATCCTTGGTGGGTTGTTATCTCGACGCTGCTGCTCTTTATAGTTTGTGTGTCTTTGTGTTACAAGGGAGATGCTTTTTGATGCAGTAGATGTTCGTTCTTTGGCAAGCCTGCTTTCAAGCCTGGCATGGAAAAGGTCCTGCTGAACCTAAACAACTCGGGACGACATAGGAATGAATCATCACCTAAGAGAAAGGCATGGGCAAAAAATAAGTTGAAGTCGTGGGGTAGACTCATCACATGTACGACGTTTGATTAAAGCATCTCTACCTAGGTGTCATAATATACGGCTGTGTTTCGTAGCAAAAATGTAGGGTATTGATATTGTCACCACATTCACCTGGAAACTTTTTTTCGCGTTTTCTTACACCACTATCGCATTTAATATTTCCACACACACACACTCTCATACGTCAATATCGAGCACTTTTGAGATGGGGCTCAGGATACCATCGTCATAGAAAGCCAAAAAAATAAAGCCAACAATTAATCGACTTTGCGGGTAAGTTAAGCGAACATTTAATTGGGAACAGGATTGTGGTGGAGTCAAGTTCGAAATCAATTACATTTGTATCGAAAACCTGACCACCACCATGGTGCCCAGCCTTCCAAATTACGGGGGGGTACCCCGCGGACCTCCATTCGAAATCTGGTCCGATCGTCCGCTGCTGGCAGACGACCGGTCATCATCCGAAGACACTTGCTCCGATTCACTTAAGTTCATCCCACCTTGTGTACCCGATGGAATGGGCTAGTTACACACTTGGTGGATCGGGATCGCAGATCGATCTGATTCGGTATTGAATATGAGACCGTGCTGGCTAGGTGTACCTAGGGCGGAACACTTCACCCCAGGTACGTACAGACCAGAAACACTTCCAAAAGATAAATTTGAATAGGTAGATCGTCCAAACGATCTAGACCTGACCAATACGAAATAATAGAGGGTAGACCAATCAACCGGTCTAGCCCCTGACCAATATGAAGAAGACCAAAACCGATCTAAACTCCAAGCAATGTTACAGTGAGCCAATATGTCCACGTAAAGACCCAATATGTTCGTGAAAATCCACAAACGATATATCCACGTAAAGACCAATCCAGTGAATAGCACGTTCCAAACGTACTTGAGTCAAAGTGTCGAGATCGCCAAATCGTACTCCCGTCGAGGGACTTCCGGTGGCCAAAGTGCGCGTGCGGCGCGTCCAGACCGGGTATAATAGGCGAGAGGGGATAATTCAACCCTCTGCCCCCAAACAATCCGCGGCGGGCGGAGGCGACTAGTGTACGTGAAAAGAATAACGGCGACCCCTTGCTGCGGTGTAGACCAGGACCAGAAGAGGTTTTTGCCACTTATTCCTAGCCAAAAGACTTTTACTTGGAAAATCCGCAACTAACCAATAATACTACCTCCCTATGGTCCCTAATGTACCCACACAAAATTATGTAAAATACCCAATGTCAGGTGACTCACCCAAGACCTGCGTTCTTGATACTCCTTGAATCTGATAGGCTAAAAAGCCCCCCTTGTTTAGAACAATCGGAAACTCGACCAACTGCCTTGACCAAAAGTGACCAAATTTGTGGTACACTTCACCACAGCCGCCCCTGAGTCCGACCGTGTCGCACAACGATAACGGTCTGACTCACCCATCACTCTACCAACTGGACCTTGGTCACTCACACTTCTTCCCCATGGATCAAACATCTTCGACACCTGCGTAAGGTACTGCCTTTACTGCACTTGATCTTCTTATGCTTCCCTTTGACGCTTGTTCTTGTTGTTCTTGCGGAAACTCTATGCGCCGAGTCGCCCCACCTTGCTTTGCCTGTTCGGTCGGCTCGGTCTGACAGCCCACGTAACTCTCGTGCACTTCAAACATCGGAAGGGCGTCAGACTGAAGCCGACACGCAGATGCAGGATATGCTTGCAGAAAACATGCGTCTCAGTACCCAGGTGGCCCACCAGGCAACACGAGGTGCGCATCTTTGGTCTTCGTCTTGTACTTGTCCTGGCCCTCGTTTGTCTTCAGCTCTCATCCCTCCCAGCGTCGTCAAGGCAATAGGTGCCTTGCTTGATGCCGATAGGCAGTCCGACGATCATGTTGACCAGCTTCGACCAAGTTTAGAGGAGCTGGTAAGCGCGCGTCATGAGCTGTCCCCTCTGAAGGCTCATCAGTCTCATCTCCGGGATCAACTTGCACTTGTTCGCCGGCAGCAGCTGGACGGAGAGTTTGACGTGACCTCACTGCGCATGCAAGGCGACGACTTCGCGCGACGAATTGCCGAGATTCAGATTTCAATTCAAGACTAGACCGGGAAGGTGCGCTCTTATCAATACAAGTCAGACGCTTGGACGCTAGAGTCGGGTCGTCGTCAGGTGGCACTAGACCAGTGCCGCCAGCGCTTGATGAACTTGCTTCATCCGTGTTCGTCTGCTTCCTCCAGCATAGATTGGTCTGCGTCGGCAACCTTATTCGCCTCATAGCAAGACCAAGACCGCTTGCAGCAGGACCAAGACCGACATAGTTCATTGGCTGATATTCAGCAGCCCGAAATCGCACAAAAATCGAAGAAGCGCGCGAACGCGCCGGGTAGCTCGAGGGCGCGGGGCACTGCGCACGGACCCAGACTCGGGGGGGAAGCGTGCAGTGCCTCATAAGCGATCCAAGACACAGGCGCTTCTTATGGACTCGGACTCGGACACGGACGAAATCTACAGCCCCTCGGAAAGTCGAGCGCCCTCGCGCCGTACTGCAAATCGCACCAAGCACACAAGGGTCTTGTCCGAGGAGGACTCCAGCGAATGGTCCTGCTATTCCGAGTTTATGGTCGCCATCCAGTCCAAGTCACGAACGAATTTACGTGAAAGTTTCATCCAAGTGGCGTCGACATTGGAGTCAGAACAGAAGACCGGTTTGCCAAGTGACGCCACACCAGTATCGACATCAGCGAAACCGGCGCCTTCGGTTCTCCCCGTGACATCCAAGCTTCACAAGTACGCTCTACTGAAGAACATGGCGGTTGACACCAGCTCCCTTCCGCCGCGGACGTTTGAAATCACTTTGCCGTTGTCGTCGGGGCAAATCGGCTGTTTGCGCCGGTCTACCCTGACCAAGCAGCTTCTGGCCCGGTCTTTCTCTCGCCAGGACCCCTTGCTTTTTCCACCGGCCAAGAAAACCCCTGCCGCGTCTTCATGGAGGGCGGACTTGATTACGTCGGCGCAGATCTCCCGCCTATACGGCGATGAACCATGGAAAATTTTCGAACACCCCAAGATAGGACTTGTGTTCCACTTGACTCCGTGGATCGGCACTTTGCTAGGCCGGGTGAAGAATTTCAACAAGATCCACGGCCAAGCAATTTGGGAAGCGTCCCACTACTTGATGCTTCCCCCCGACCGGGTGAGACAAGATCCGGGCCTGGCGACGTTCCAGAGCAAGCGCAAGCGACGTCGAATTCGGGCGGGTGAGGCTTGGCAGTCCCTGTGCCAGTACATTTTGGACGGGATGCGAGCTCGCGAGTGTGACGTCGACGTATTCTTGTACCCGATGTTTCTCCACATGCCGAGGCGTCGCGTTGAGAAGACCAGACTGCTGGCCGACGACGGCATATGGTACCCCGGTCTTGATTGCGCTGAGCCGGTCGCGGACCTCAAGGATGCTTTGGTCCAGCTTGACCGGAAGGACCCCTGGCGTAACCAGTTTCAGGATTCAGGATCAAGTGAAAAATCATCAGTCGATGGTCATCGGCCGTCTGTGGGGAGATAGAAAGTGAAGTCGCAGGTAGTCGACCAGATAACTCGTAATACATGTCATTATTTCTTTTTCATATGTCCGATCGTCAAATCACTTGAGCTAATTTTACCACTCTCTCCATAGTTGCACCGAGCACGTTATCGTAAACAGTTCCACCTCCATCACGAAAAATAGTCATCACATTCTTCATTCCGCCACTCCAATTCGTCACAGTTCATCACAATTTCACATCAACTCCGGACCTTCCACATATTCACACCGGTCTAGACCGACCGATGCTACTGCGTGTCTTGGTCTTGGTCTTCATGAGTCTGCATCACTGCGAAGCGATTACGACTGACTCTTTCTCGTTCGAACTCTCGTAGAAGAGCCCCACAATTCAAGTCGAGCTCGTCGACCCAAGTAGATTCATCATGGTCCTTCCATCGGACCAGGTACTCTCGGTGAGTCCGACCGAACCTGGTCTTCTTGGTCGACCGAACATCTAAGATCTTCTCCACATCAAACTCGTCTTCCTCTAATGGTCGTTCCCAACTGTACTCCGGCAGTAACGCTTCTTCGAAATTAAATCTTTTTTCTTCGTCTACCAGACAGGGAGTTTTGGGTCGATCAGAAAATTCTCGGACCAGATTCAACTTGGACACATACACGATCGGGAAGAACTTGTAATCTGTACCAGTTGTTACTAGACGGGCAGCGAGCTCACCGATCAGCTCGGCAACACTAAAAGGGCCGTGCCACATGTGAACCAGCTTCTTCGCATAGCCCTCTTTCACTCGGTCTAGGTATAGCCATACCCTCGCCCCTGGTTCTATACCGTGGGGTCGGACCTGGTCATTGGTCCGGTCTGCCCGGTCTTGTGTGGCCTGACGCAGCTTTCCGTTGACGACTTCTTTTGCATGCTGGTAGTGTTTCTGTACCAGCATTCGCCAGCGTCGAGCATCGCGATCTCGGGTCCTGGTGCAACCGATAGGTATCTCAGCTTCCAGTGTCGACCGAGGGTCCCATCCATACGCCAGATAGAAAGGCGTTTCTCCTCGGACCCGATCGGTCGACGAGTTGAGTGCAAACACCAGCCTTTCTGCATACTCGTCCCAATCTCGCTGGCTGGGTCAGCAACGTACATCTTGATCGCCCTCGTTATGGTCTTCACCATGCGTTCCGCCGATCCATTTGCTTGTGGACGATATGCCATCGTCGCACTCTGTTTCTGGCCCAGCATGTTATTGAACGACCGGAACACCTCGGCCATAAAACCGGGTTCCCGATCGTGCCTGATGACCTCGCTGGCGCCGAATCTTCGGAACACATATTCTTCGTAGCTCTGGGCGATCTGATCCGCAGACCGAGATGCACTTGCCTTCGCAATAACTAGACCAGTGAACAGGTCTACCCAGATCAGCAGCTCAGTGTTGCCGCGCGTCGATCTAGGAAGTGAAGGTATATGGTCCATCGCTATGATCTGGAAAGGGTAGGTAGCTTCGATATTTCCGGGCGATCGCCCCTTGATTACCGGTCTACCCTTTCCGGTCTCGCAATCCGTGCAACAGCCCACATATTTCTGCACAATTCGGAAAAGACCTCTCCAGTGAAAGTGGGACCTGATCTTGTGATAGGTCCTGCCTATGCCCTGATGTCCCCCTTCTAGACTCACGTGATAGTGATGAAGGACATCCGGCTGCAGCAACTCGGGGATCACTAATTTCGCCAGTCGGTCCCGGTCTGCACTGTCTTGGTCGGCATCGCGGCAGTAATATAGTAAACCATCCTCATCCACTTCGTAACTGTCTGCGATCTTGGCACATTCTTTCGCTTGACCATTCGTCAACTTAGACAATTCACCGCGCAGGTAGGTCTTCGAATTCACAATCCATTCTTCTTCGTCCTGCGCCTTGAGGATCCGTTCTGCCCTTAGTCGTTGCACAACAGATTCACTCAACCGTTCCTTTGGGAACTGTTGGTGGGACTTCTGAGCTTTCGATCTAGTCGCGACCATCACATGCACCTGGTCCGGAGCGTTCTTGGGTCCGATCACCTCGGGGAGCCTGTTTATATTACTCAATTCATCAAGAACGGCCTCCTCGGTGATCCTATCCCCGATCTGGTCTCGCATGGCCTTGGTCGCGAGGTAGTCGGCGCTTCTGTTCCAGTCCCGTTTCACGTGCAACAGCTCGTGGTTGGGATGGTCTTTCAATGCCTTCATTACCGGATCATTTAGCGTCCTTAGTCGTGGGGCCTTGCAGTCGATCTCTCCGGTGATCTGCCTGATCACTAGGTTGGAGTCACCACATATGATGACTCGCCCCTTCTCTTGCGATGACAGCAGGTCCAGACATAGAAGTAGACCTCGGTACTCCGCCTCGTTAACAGTAATATCAGTCGTGAAATCGGCAGCGGCTGCAACTATAGACCATTGCGGCAACTTCCACAATATGGCAATATAGGCGCCGACCTTCTTCTTCACGCTTGCTGATCCGTTAAAACTTAAGACCAAGAGCTCTTCATCATGGTCGACGGTCGGTGGCGGTCTCGAAACTGACTGCCAAGGTTGCTTCCTCGGGGCAATCGCTATCAATGCCTCGTCTACTTCAGACCGAGGGGTGATACTGGCAGCTAATGTGCCCAATATCTCTTCCTCGCCCCTGGTGCACTTAACGACCTCGAGGGTCCACTGCGACAAGACCGCCGACCATCTGCCTAGACGTACGTCCATCCCATTGGCTGATAATAGCCAGGCCAAAGTAGACCGTCTTGAAAGGACCTTTATAGGTCGGCCGACCAGCAGGTTGTAACACACATCCAGAATTCGTAGCAACGCCAGAACTTCTTTCTCGACAATTCCATAGTTCACTTCATTTGGTTTTAGCGTCCGGCTCGTAAACGTGACTGGATGATACACACCATCGTGATCTTGCACTAATGTGGCCGAGATAGCCCACTTACTGGCATATACAATAATGGTCGGCACTTTTTCGGGAGCGAAATGCTTGAGAATCGGTGCCGTCGCCATCTTAACCTTCAACATACCAAAGGCAAACTGTGCACGCTTCATATGATCTTCGGCCTCCACTTGCGGACAAACTGCAGCAAGACCAGAGTCGGCGCCCCCATGTAAAGTTGCCCGGTCTTATTCGCGCAACATATGGTAGTCCACTTCCCGGAGCTCATACAACACAGCCGCGTAGATAGCAAAATCTTTGATGAAGCGGCTGTAGTAGTTTAAACTTCCTAGGAAGGACTGCATTGCCTTCAGAGACTTGGGAAACGGGAGGTTGCTTAACCAATCCAGGTCCTTAGGATTAGCCTCTAGACCATTGTTCGAGACCATATGGCCTAAATAGGCGACCTTGAACATACCCCAAAAACTTTTCACGGCACTGATAGACAGGTTCCAGCGGTTGCATGTCTCCAACAATCGTTCAACCTTCTCGCACAGATCGTTCCATGACGAGGCAGGTATCAGAATGTCGTCGATGTACGACCGCCTCCCTAGAACGGACGGTCTTCTTTCCCGATCGGATTCACCCTATCTAAACACATCATAACTTTCGGCAGGGTCCCGATCGGTCTTGATTTTGAAGTGTCCGTACAGTGCGTTGTCTATCAACATTTGATAGATCTGGGGCGCGTTCTTCAGACCGAACGGCATACGATTCCACTCGAAAAGACCAAACGGTGTCACAAATGCGGAAATATCACGGGATCGATCAGTCATCAAGACCACCCAAAATCCACTTGCCATATCTAGCGAACAATACCACAAGGTCTTGTCGAGGTCTTCCAACAGATCATTAATCAGCGGCATCGGGTACACCATGAGTTTAGTCAACCGATTTACCAGCCAGTAGTCGATGCACAGTCTAATGTCAACGCCGTTCTTCTTGATAACAATTACGATCGGCGAGGCCCATGGCGAGGTCGACGGTCTAATAATCTTGGTAGCCAACAGTCCTTTGATAAGATCAGAAAGCTTTTCCCGGTACTGTGGCGCCACGCGTCGACATCGCTGAGCAATCGGCTTGGCATCTCCAACGTCAATATCGCAATTCGCACCACGGGCTTCAGGTGGGAAGGCATTGACCTTTCCGATCAGCAGATGTCTTTTCTTCCATATGATATTCTTCAACTGCTCGATCTGGTCTGGACTGTTAAGGTCTTGATCACCCACTTGTAAATCATCCATTGTAACTTCGGGAGAGTCGGCAGACACTTCAGGGAGGACTGCCATTTGGCTTTCCAGCTCCTGAATGTACTGTTCCCCGCCTTCATGTATACAGATTTGTTCATCTTCTGGGGCGATATCACCTAGACCATCTGGGCGGCTGAACGCCCCTGGTCTTGATCGACGGGCTGTCCTTCACTGATATCGGTCTGATTAGGAATACCGTCATGGTCCTACCTAGCAATTTTATGTTCCCCTTCTTCCATTTCTTGATTCGCTGTCGCCTGGTCTTGTGCTGACACCACGTTGACTAACCTTGGCTCGTCTACTTGATGGTACACAGTTCCTGGTGACTGCGGCGCCTTTCTTCGGACCAACATCTTTTTTGGGGTGACATAATTTGGTCTTTCCACTAAAGGTGAGGTATCCTCTTCCACCGACCCATCATCGCTGATAAGATCGGTGGTCGATTGGTACGCCAGGTTTTGCCACTCGACATACCGCCTCGATCCAATCGAGACGAACCCCATCTTCCTTGGTACCTTCCGTTCTGCTAACCACATACCGACAATAGTGTTATTGTCCAGTGTCAGCGGCTTGTCACCGATATTGGTAAAACGGACAAAATCACGTCGACCAGCACTCTTTACGAAGGTCGGGATCCACCGATCGCCCCTGGTCAACCATAACTTCCTCGAGCGAAAACCTTTCTCGACCGGGGTATCGGCAGACCGACCGACTGGGATAGTGAGGTCTTGGTCCCACCGGACCAGATCGGTATACGAACCATACAGAGGTCTTCGACCAGCCAACTGGACCTGGACCTCATCCGGGAGCGTAAGCACTCCATGTGACTGGTCTAGGCGAATACCAGCTGGGACCATGAAATCCATACCTAGTAAAGCGTCTTGACCAGCCAACTTGCCAACCCAAGCGCTGAAAAAGTAGACCAGCGATCCCGACAAAGTAATTTTCACACGCGTTCTTCCTTCGGTCATATAAGAGTTTTCGCCGATCCCGACGAATTCTTGTCTCTGGGTATCGTCTATACGACATCCGACCTTACGAGCAAAGGCGAAGTCGATTATCGATACTTCAACTCCAGAGTCGAACAAAATCGTCGCCTTCTGGTTATTAATCTTGCCACAGGCTTTCGCCTTCTTGAACCATTTATCAGGCGCGTGATACTTCCAGTATCCGCGGGATTCTCCAGGCAGCAAGTCCAACTGCATAACCACCTTAGTCCGGGAGTACTCATCGGTCTTCAGACTGTAGACCGGATGGTCTCGGTCGACGCAATTTGGAATAGAACGTGTATTGTCGGTCTTATCCTCCTTGCCGACATATGCATAGATGTGAACCGTAGAACGCTCGGCTCGATCCAGATTCCAACCTAGCGAGCGTTCTAGTTTAACATATTTTCCGCGTCCGGCGGCAGCATCCCCGCGTGCTTATCCGGCACGTACCACTTGCGCATCATGTTAAAAAATTCTTCAATATTGCAGTGGCCGGCCTCGTGGATCTCTCCACATGACTTGCATACGAAGAGGCGGTGGTCCGTCGGGTGGCCGCGTCTCTCGCACTTCTTGCACACCATCTTCTTCCAGCAGTTTGGACCATCATGTTTGCTCGACCCACACTGGGAGCACTTCTGACGAGGTCGGTCCGGATCGGACTTGCCTCCGTTCCTTCCCTTCCGGTCTACCTGGTCGGACTTCGACCTGGTCTTCGGAGCAGGTCCCGCAACATAGACGTAACGATACTGGTTTTCATCCGATGACTCCTGGCTGGATTGACTTCCACTTTCCCCTTCTGACCCCGAGCTGTCTTCGGCTACGATCGCCTTGACCGCTCGGGTCGGTCTGGTCCAGGGCCTCTTGACCGGATCGGTCTGGGTCTGGGTCTTGGATCGGTAGCGACCTGATCCACCAGCACTCTTCGCCCTCATGCTACGCGACTGCTGTAGCGTCCGTAGAGTCTGTTCAACTTCACCTGCGTCCCTAAGACGCAGCAGAGTAAGCTGGTCCGCCTGTTCTTGATCGTCCAGGGTACTAATGTAGTGACCCACATGTTCCAGAGCAGCACCGTTCGGCGGGTTATTCTCTTTAATTGTTATGCCGGCGCGAAGTGCAGCCACGTTCAACCGATGCAAATACTCGATCGGTGTTTCGTCGGCCCGCTTCTGCATATGGTGGTACTTACGGGCGCTTGAAAATCCGGAGTTACAATATTTACCTTCAAACTCCGCACATAACAGGTCCCAGTCAGACCGGACGCCCCGACCCAACTGTTGAATCCAGTTCGCAGCCGGTCCTTTTAACAAATCCCGGAAGATTAAACAACGTTCGCCTTTTGGGGTCTGGTCTCGCAGGAACGCAGACTTGACCCGACTGAACCAAGACCGGGCCTGGTCTTCATCAGCATCCTTACCGGTGAAGTCCTTGAGGTCGGTCGTCGCGGCCATACGGATGCGCGGAATCGCAGCAGATCCAAAGTCGTAGGCAGTAGTGGAGGCTAGGTTAGCCTTGCGCACCTTGCCTGCGCCTGTACCATCTGACCCACCATGGTCGTCAAGACCGCCGACCGACTCCATATCACAGTCACTTGTCTTGCTTGGTCTACGCGGTCTTGCCGGTTGCGGCTTGCGCCTTCCCTTGCCGGTTGGTTTATCACTTCTAATAGGCTTATCCATAGATGTTACCGATTCCATATCCACATCTTTGCAAACATTGACACCTTGACAGGTAGACCGGTCTTGGACATGTGAGCGCATAGGTGGTCTAACCCGTTCTTCCATGAAACGTTGCATCATCGTCTGCAACATGGCTTGGACGTTGGCTGGCGTCATGGGCAACGTGTTGATACCCTCCTTTTGCGGAACTGAGGAGTGTGGGGCTCGCTGGGGCCCCGAATGGAAAGCATCCCCTTGCTGCCGCATGTCCCTTTTTGTTCAGACCGGGCATGGTCCACCCCCATGGTCATCCGCTCGACACCGGTCTCCAACTCTGATGAGCTGTTACAAGCCGGTGGAGACTGGTAGATGGATTCATCATCGGAACCAATGTCAACAAGCTCTGTGGAGGCTTCGGCGACCTTCATTGCCGTGGTGGGAGTTGGGCGGCAAACCGCCCCCACCAGTGGCACCAAACGGTCGTGGAGGTCCGACATCGACGCCTCCAGTCTCCAAGCATCAAATTCAAACAATTTATGGACACCAGCGGGGTTCTGCATTTTAATGCCAACCTCCGCCAACATCGCCACCGAATTCTTGACGAGCAGTAATGGTCGATCACTCTGGATCAGCTCGGTAGTGAGACCGAGAACACGGTCGGGGATATGGAGGTCCAACATCCGAAAGACCTGGTTTTGGCGAACAAATCGCTTCAATTCAAAACATAATACATCTTGTCCAGGTCTTGTTTGGTGATAGCCTCATCCCCGACCTTCGACTTATCTTCGAAGTCGTCTTCGTCGGGTGACATTCCCAGCCCTTTTCTGGGAACCTTGGGTACCTTGGGGACTTTATGGATGTAGACCGGATCGTTACAGTCATCCTCCAAGTAATTTTCATCTTTTAGTTTTCCATCAATTTTCTCATTCATACACATAGGATCAGGACCAAGGTCCTGATCCTATCCGGAACTATAGCAAGACCTGCTATAGTCCCGATCGGCTCCGGTGGGAGCCTTTTGGGGAGGAAAAAACTTATTAATACCGATCTGGTCCTCCGCCAGGCCAGATCGGACATCGCCATCTTTATCAACAACGACAACGTAAGGCGATAGCCTTTCCTTACGTCCTCTCCAGAACGACTCCATATTCAAATTATTCAAATCTTCGAATCCAATTTTTGATGGAATATCAGCACGGTGATATCCACGATCACCAAGTGATCCGGGCACGCGCGCCATTGTGGTGGAGTCAAGTTCGAAATCGAAAACATTAGCATCGATAACCTGACTACCACCATCGTGCCCAGCCTTCCAGCTTTCGGAGGGGGTACTCCGCGGACCACCACTCGAGATCTGGTCCGATCGTCCGCTGCAAGCAGACGACCGGTCGTCATCAGAACCCACTTGGTCCGATTGTTTAGTGTCCATCTCACCTTGTGTACCCGATGGAATGGGCTAGTTACACACTCGGTGGATCGGGATCGCAGATTGGATCGAACCGGTCTTGAATATAGAAGACCGATCTGGGTAGGTATCTCTGGGGCGGAACTCTTCACCCAGACACAAACAGACCAAAAACACTTCCAAGAGATAACTTCCAATAGGTCGATCGTCCAAACGATCCAGACCTGACCAATACGAAATAATAGAGGGTAGACCGACCGTTCCGGTCTAGCCCCTGACCAATACGAAATAAGACCAAAACCGGTCTAGTTTCCAACCAATATTAAAACAAGCCAATATGTCCGCGTAAAGACCGAATATGCTCGTGAAACTCCACAAACGATATCTCCACGCCAAGAACAATCCAGTGAATAGCACGTTCCAAACGTACTTGAGTTGAGGTGTTGAGATCGCCAAATCGTACTCCCGTCGAGGGACTTCCGGTGAGCCAAAGTGCGCGTGCGGCGCGTCCAGACCGGGTATAATGGGCGAGAGGGGATAATTCGACCCTCTGCCCCCAAACACTCCGCGGCGGGTGGAGGCGACTAGTGTACGAAAACGGAAGAACGGCGACCCCTAGCTGTGGTGTGAACCAAGATCAGAAGAGGTTTCAGCCACTTATCCGAAAGCTAAAAGATTTCCTTACTTAAAGGTATAAATAACCTCTGTCCTAAAAGGTAAAACCACAACCAAAAGACTTCTTCTTGGAAAAACCACAACTAACATACTACTACCCTATAGTCCCTAAATGTACCCCCACAAAAATATGTAAAATACCCAAAGTCGGGTGACTCACCAAAACTTGCGTTCTTGAAAATTCTTGAGTCTGATAGGCTGAAAAGCCCCCCTTGTTTAAAACAATCCGAAATTAGACCAAATGCCTTGACAAAACTTGACCAGAAGTGTGCCAAATTTTGGGCACGCTACTTCACACTCCATATGGTAATGTGGAATCCCCTCCAAATCGAGAACTGGGGGAGGTGGTAGCGAAATTGCGACGTGAATTCACGAGCGCTGTGATCGACTTAGCCGCAGCATCCTGGAAGATCAGGATGGAATCCACGATGAGAAGGCCACGATTGAACGCTTCGAGAAGCGGCTTGACTCTCTCGAGTCTGCCCTTGACGGCTTTCGCCGTCTTGAGGGAAGATTTGAAGCTTCCGTTGCGGAGTTTCGTGGTCGCATTTTGACCCTGTCGGAGATGTTACTCCGCCCTCCCGCGCCTTACGGTTATCTGCCTTCTCAACCTCCTCCAAGAGGGGACCCGCCTCCGGGTCCTGGTATGGCTTAAGAATACCCACATAGAAGGTTGGATGCGTACGCATCTCCTTTGGAATACCCAAGGTGTACGCCGAGCCCTTTCGGGCTAGCACTTTGAAAGTCCCCACAAACCTGGTGCGCAGTTTGTTTCTTAACACATTAGAAACTGCATGTGTAGGAAGATTTTTAGCGTTTAATAAAACACTTTCTCCTACTTTATACGCCTTTTTGTTAAGCCGGCCCTTGCGATCGGTCTGTTACTTTTGCTTGTCTTGGCTTTCCGCCATGGCATCGCAAACGTGTCGTAAGACACTAAGGCGCGTCGAAAAAAACGTATCGATGTGCTTTCGCACAGATACAGGGCTGACATCGGGGAATCCTACCCACTCAGGCCCTGGACCACACACACGTGGCGTCAACGGAACCCTCGTAATCACTAATCCGTGCACGTAAAACGGGGTAAACCCCGTAGATGAATGAACCGAATTGTTCATGCAAATTCTGCCATAGGAAGGATCTCACTCCAACTCTTTGGAGAATTCGGACATAATGTCCTCTACTACGCGATTAACGCGTTCCTTTTGTCCGTCCGTCTGAGGATGATCCGCAGTGGACATGAGGAGCTTGGTTCCCAGCACCTTAAACAGCGTCCTCCCAAAACTGTCCCGTAAAACGGGGATCCCTATCCGATACAAGGGAATCAGGTAGACCATGCTGTCGAAAGACACGGTCTAGGAACACTTTCGCTTTTCCTTATCAATCAATGGACTCTGGCACCGCCGCCAGGTGAGCCATCTTGCTCAAATGGTCTACAAAGACCAAAATGCTGGTGTTACCGGCCTTATCTTTTGGAAAACCGAAGATAAAATCCATACTAATGTATTTCCAACACTCCGTCGGAACGAGTAAGCTCGCCAAAGGCGCTGCTGATCTGCAGAGGGTTTAACCCTCTGACACGTCTCACAGGTGCGAATATACGCACCGACCCACTTATACATCTTGGGCCACCAATACAAAGCGCTTAAAGCGCTGTAGGTCTTATCCCGACCTAAATGAACCCCGGTAGGGGCGTCATGTGCCTCAAAGAGGACTCTATACTTCAGCTCCTCATCATGAGTAACAACCACCCGCGGAGTGTCCTCCGCGCTTGTGCTTTAATGTAGCAAACCGTCACAGTAACTGTAACGGTTTACCGAACTCTAGCTCGATTTGACAGGGTAGGCTCAGACAAGCCAAGTCCCTTGTCACCCAACGCGCTGATAAGCGCCGTACATTGTGGGTATTTCTCATACGCCTGGCGTATGAGATCCACCACAGACGAGGTGACGAATGTCGCGTGAGCGATCTCGTAATCATGACGACGCGATAACGCGTCTGCAAGCACGTTCTGCTTGCCAGGTTTATACTTAATCTCAAAGTTATACTCCGCAAAGAAGGAAAGCCAACGAGCCATCCGTTGCGAGAGATGAGGCGACTTTGTCGCTTTGCGTAAGGACGCGTGGTCAGCATAAACCACGAACGGCTTAGAGCCGAGTAGGTGAACCCTAAATTTGACAAGAGCATACTTCATTGCAAGTCGCTCCTTGTCATGAACGGGATAATTCCGTTCCGCAGCTTTAAGCTTCCTCGACTCAAACGCAATCACGCGTTCCCTTCCTGCATCGTCTGCTTGTAACAAAGCATATCCGATTGCGAAATTGGAGGCGTCGCAGACGACAATAAATGGTTTCCCAGAGTCTGGGAGAGCAAGAACGGTAGCTTTTAACAGGCTCCCCTTAACCGCTTCAAAAGCGTTTTGGTGTTCAGTTTTCCAACACCAATCAACATCCTTCTTAAGAAGGTCGGTTAATGGCTTCGCCATTTCAGCGTAGTTCTCGCTGTACTTGTGGAGATAATTGGCTAATCCAAGCCACTTCCGTAAATCTATAAGATTTGCAGGCGAAGGCCACTCCACAATGACTTTCACCTTCGCTGGATCCGCCCGCACTCCATCCTTACCGATGAAGCATCCGAGGAAAGGAATTTCCTCAGCACCAAATATACATTTGGATGCGTTTGCATAGAGTTTATGCTCTCTCATACATTCGAGCACAGCTCGAGGGTGTATGAGGTGCGTCTGAACGTCAGACGAGTCGCCTTCCGCGCGACTATGAACGAATATATCGTCGAAGTACTGCTGAGCGTACTTTCTATGAGGGAGGAAGAGTTGTGTCACCAAGCGATAAAAAGTCGCTGGTGCATTCGAAAGCCCCTGTGGCATAACATGTAACGGGGTTACCTTTAGTTATGTAGCCGGTGCGTATACGCACGGTGCCGCTAGCGCACAGAGGAAGACTTTCCTTAAAGCGGCGTTCACCGCTACTTAGCCGATATGCCCTTGTAAAGGGCTTAGTAGGAGAGAGCTCTCCTACTCGGGGCCAAGATTCCCGGTTTGGTTTACTAGTAGCCTTCGCTACTGCCTTACGGCAAGGCTCCCTTACTAAGGGTGTATGTAACGGGGTTACATTCGAGTTACATATAATGTTGGTGTACAAGAGTACACCACGGTTGAGGTCAGTATTGACCGGTTTGAAAGGTTTTGAACCTTTGGTTATTTTAACCAATCAGGGCAGGGGCCCTTGGTGTGGTGGTGTGTCAGCCATCCACGTGTCAGTACACAGGTGTGTACACTACATTTTAGATAGGTACGAATTAGGAATATTCTACATAGTATTACATATAGTTTATATTAGTTTAAATTAATTTAGGCTAATTACATATTAAATATACTCAGTTTACATTTCACTTTATTTTGCGGACGTGCGACCTCGACCGGTCGCGCGCGAAGTGATTGTCGTAGGTAAGAGGGATCCCTCCCTTTACTTACATCCCGTAAATGGAATACAGCCGTTAAGGCTAAGTCGTAAACCAACCCAGGAATCTTGGCCCCGAGTAAGATAACTCTCCTACTAAGCCCTTTACAAGGGCGTATCGGCTAAGTAGCGGTAGCTACCGCTTTAAGGAAGAGTCTTGCTCTGTGCGCTAGCCGCACCGTGCGTATACGCACCGGCTACAGTGTAGATAAAGGGAGGGCTCCCTTTACGCTACTGCACTCACTACACGCGCGACCGGTCGAGGTCGTGCGTCTGCAGTTGTTGAGTGAAAATGTAAACTGAATGTATATTTAATATATAATTAGCCTAAATTAATTTAAACTAATGTAAACTATATGTAATACTAAGTAGAACTTACCAAATTCGTACCTAGCTAAAATGTAGTAAACACCACCTGTGTACCGACACGTGGAAGTCTGCCACGCCACCCCCAAGGGCTCCTGCCCTCATTGGTTAAAATAACCAATGGTTCAAAACCTTTCGAACCGGTCAATACTGACACAAACCGTAGTGTACTCACGTACACCACCTACTAAATTTGACTCGAATGTAACCCTGTTACATTTACGCTCGTGTATTTGGTACTAATATCTGGTGTACAATAATTAACAGTCCCCAGGGACCGTTAATGTAATGGGGTTACATTTAGTTACGTTGGTGTATGTAAGTACACAACGGTTAAGGTCAAGTATTGACCGGTCCGAAAGGTTCGGACCTATTGGTTGTTTTACCAATCAGGGCGGGAGCCCTTGGTGAAGGCGTGGCAGCGTGCCACGTGTTGGTACACAGGCGGTGTAAACTACATTTTGGCTAGGTACGAATTAATTAAGTTCTACCTAGTATTGCTTATAGTTTATATTAGTTTATTAAGTTAGGCTAATTTATATTAAATAAATAAATCAGTTTACAAATACACTGAATACTGCTAGGCGAACTACCCAGAACGGTCGCGCGTGCAGGGAGGGTTGTACCAAAACGGAGCGCCTCCCTTAGCTACCCCTTACTAAGGGAAGCCTTGGAATAAGGCGTTAGTGTTTACTAACCGTAAACTCAGGGAATATTGGCCCCGAGTGCGAGAGCAATATCCCGCTAAGCACTTATATAAGGCCGTATCGGCTAAGTAGCGGCGTATCGACGCTTTAGGAAAGTCTTCCTCTGTGCGCTAGCCGCACCGTGCGTGTACGCACCGGCAACATCTGGTAGCACTAGTAGTCATTCCAACACCTGTGTTAATAGACTAAGGCATCCTCTGCAAGGGATGAATCAGGACGATTGGGATAGGTTAACCCTCGTCGAGCAGGAAGCCTTTAACAGGATGTTATCCTTGACGGGTGACGAAGGCATGCAGCTCCTAGTGGAGAATGACCTTGAGGCCGTGAAGGCAAGGGTAAATGCCCTCATCGCTCATGAAGCGAGTTTAGGTTGAGGTAGTTCCACGGGGGTGCGTCCCCCATTGTCCTTTAAGATAAAGGAGCTCACCGGGGAGTAGGGTGACAACCTTTACGTTTGGTTTCGAGAGGTTGAAACGGCCTTCGCCACAGCGAATATGACCGCTGATCACTTGCAACATGGAATGTCCTTAAGCAGAAGCTCATGGACATGTACGCAACGCCTGATCTGGTTTTCCAGAATCAACTGGCGTCCTGAGGTGCCGTCGAGGCACTAAGGACCTGGAGATTTATATCCAGGAGCTTAAAACCCTGTTGGAAGGGATGTACGCGAAAGCGTATTCGTACGATGTGTCCATCCCCGTCTTCATGGGAGGCCTGAGAGAAGGGCCAGCACGTTCGGAATTGTTCCAATGCCGACCCCAATCCTTGGAGGAGGCGTTTAAGATGGCATTTAACGCCGAGAGGAACTTCCGTTCCTCTAAGGTGGGTCCCGAACCCATGGACCTGAGTCAGGTCGAAGCGGAGGAGAGACCTCCCGCTAAGAGTCACTCTGACTCTTTTCCACAGAGCTTCAAGGCAGAGCTCTTAGCTATGTTGCAGCGGAATGGGCCGCTGAGATGCTTCCTGTGTGGAAGCACGGATCATCTGCGGAACAGATGTCCGAAAATTTCTCAGCGAGACACTCGCTACAAGGGCCAAGGGTTGGGAAAAAGCCCTTGCCAAGCCGTCGGGAAACGACGGCTCCCAGTAGGTGCGGGGCGCCCTACTGGGGGACCCCTCAGTGCTGTTAAGCCCCAGGGTAGGGGACGACAGCACAAAGCCCCGAGGGAAGCGGTGTTTTCTAGCACCGAGTTGGTGTACCAGCCAGGTTTGCTGGTAGTCCTTGCGGACGTGAAAGGCTTTGATAAGCCTTGGAGAGTCTTGATAGACTCTGGAGCGTCTGACAATTATGTCAGACGGGCTTCTGTGGAGAAGAGTCGGTTGTATGCCGAGGCCCTAGAGGCACGTTCTCGTGACGTTGTCACGGTCCGTCTTTCGACGGGCGTACAGGTTACTGTACCCAAGGTCTCGATTGACCTTAATCTGAAGTTTGCAGACTTCGACAGCTTAGAACGTTGCCTAGTCCTGGATTTGGACTCGGGTATGACCTCATTCCGGTCATGAAGTGGCTGGAACGCCACGAGTCATGGATAGACTGGAAGTCTAAGTCCATTAGCTCAACGCACCCGCTATCGGGTGAAGCATTGGCTAGTCATGAACCCACCTTTGCTCTATCGCAAAAGCGATTTTGGCGTGAGATGCCAGAGATTGGGATGTCTGAGATGATCATTCCCAATGACGTTAAGAAAGAGTTCCTTAACGAGGGGGATTCGGCGGTTAATTCCCACGACGTTAACGGTGAGACTGGTGAGTTGTCAGTGGCAGAGGTGGATTACTCTGAGGCGACTCCAGAGGTAGGGGTAGAGACCCCTGTGGTTAAGCGCGAGGCGCTTTCAAGCGAAGAGACCCGTAGCTCATCTCTTTCACACGTCGGAAATGATTCCGACTACGCCGTTGTAGGTGAGACCGGCGAGTCACCGGTGGCAGAGGTAGAGACCTCTGTGGATAGGCGCGTGGCGCTTCCAATAGATGAGGCAATTGACTCCCCCCATCTGGGTCTCGGGATGAGTCCCGAAGGCAGTAGTCAGCAGTCCTACAGGATGCTGAATCGTGTGACAGGTGTTGTTACAGAAGGCGTAAGCCTGGAACGGTTGCCTGGGGTAGGCGAACTGTTGTCGTTGGAGGAGATGTCCTTCAACGAGTTTGAGACTGCTTTGAAAGCAGATGAAATCGACGAGGTCGTCGTGTTGCGTCCGGAAGAGGAGTTGAACTCCTCATCCACGATGGACGAGTCAGTTTTGGTGAAAACCAAACAGGCATTAAATGCCCGAAGCGTCCTCAAGATCCTCGCGGATCCTGAGGACCCTTACCATTCCGTACTAAAGAAATTTGGAGATGTCATTAGTGAGAACCCGCCGATGGGGTTACCACCTGATCGGGGAGTCCGACATGAAATTGATTTGGTTCCCGGAACCAAATACTGCGTCACTAGGCAGTGGCCTCTCCCCAAGGAACAATGCGACGTCATCGACGCATTCTTCAAGGGGAAGGAAGAGGCAGGGATGGTACGGGAGATTAAGTCTCCCCACTCATCTCCCACTTTTTTGTTCGTAAACCGAACGGAAAGTGGCGCATTGTGCATGCTTATAACAAGCTGAATGCATCTACTGTACCCATGCAGACTCCGATTCCTCGGAAGGATGTCCTCCAGAACAATATGGCGGGATGTACTGTGTACAGTGCCTTAGATCTGGTGGACGGGTATTATCAGGTGCTCATGCGAGCGTCCGATATTCCGCTGACAGCGGTTAGCACGCCTAGTGGCATGCTGTGGGAGTGGCTTGTTATGCCACAAGGGCTTTCGAATGCACCAGCGACTATCAATCGCTTGGTGACTCAACTCTTCCGCCCTCATAGGAAGTACGCTCAGACGTACTTCGACGATAAAATATTCGTCCATAGTCGTGCGGAAGGCGACTCGTCTGATGTTCAGACGCATCTGATACACCTTCGATCAGTGCTCGAATGTATGCGAGAGCATAAGTTATATGCAAACGCATCCAAGTGTATCTTTGGTGCTGAGGAAATTCCTTTCCTCGGATGCTTTATCGGTAAGGATGGAGTGCGGGCGGATCCCGCGAAGGTGAAAGCCATTGTGGAGTGGCCTTCGCCTGTAAATCTTAGAGATTTACGGAAGTGGCTTGGATTAGCCAATTATCTCCACAAGTACAGCGAGAACTACGCTGAAATGGCGAAGCCATTGGCCGACCTTCTTAAGAAGGATGTTGATTGGTGTTGGGAAACTGAACACCAAAACGATTTTGAAGCGGTTAAGGGGGGCTTGTTAAAAGCTCCCGTTCTTGCTCTCCCAGACTCTGGGAAACCATTTAGTGTCGTCTGCGACGCCTCCGATTTCGCAATCGGATGTGCTTTGTTACAAGCAGACGATGCAGGAAGGGAACGAGTAATTGCGTTTGAGTGGAGGCAGCATAAAGCTGCAGAACGGAATTATCCCGTTCATGACAAGGAGCTACTTGCAATGAAGTATGCTCTTGTCAAATTTAGGGTTCACCTACTCGGCTCTAAGCCGTTCGTGGTTTATACTGACCACGCGTCCTTACGGACAGCAACAAAGTCGCCTCATATCTCGCAACGGATGGCCCGTTAGATCTCCTTCTTTGCGGAGTACAACTTTGAGGTTAAGTATAAACCTGGCAAGCAGAACGTTCTTGCAGACGCGTTACTGCGTCGTCCCGATTACGAGCTAGCTCACGCGACATTCGTCACCACGTCTGTGGTGGATCTCATACGCCAGGCGTATGAGAAAGACCCACAATGTACGGCGCTTATCAGCGTGTTAGGTGAAAAGGGTATTGGCTCGTCTGGGACAACCCTGTCAAGTCGAGCTAGAGTTCGGTTACACCGTTACAGTTACTGTGACGGTTTGCTACATTATAGCACAAGCGCGGAGGACACTCCGCGGGTGGTTGTTCCTCATGATGAGGAGCTGAGGTATAAAGTCCTCTTTGAGGCACATGACGCCTCTACCGGGGTTCATTTAGGTCGGGATAAGACCTACAGCGCTTTAAGCGAGTTGTATTGGTGGCCCAAGATGTATAAGTGGGTCGGTGCGTATATTCGCACCTGTGAGACGTGTCAGAGGGTTAAACCCTCTGCAGATTCAGCAGTGCCTTTGGCGAGCTTACTCGTTCCGACGGAGTGTTGGAAATCCATTAGTATAGCTTTTATCTTCGGTTTTCCGAAAGATAAGGCCGGTAACACCAGCATTTTGGTCTTTGTAGACCATTTGAGCAAGATGGCTCACCTGGCGGCGGTACCAGAGTCCATTGATTGATAAGGAAAAGCGAAAGTGTTCCTAGACCGTGTCTTTCGACAGCATGGTCTACACGATTACGTTGTGTCGGATCGGGATCCCCGTTTTATGGGACAGTTCTGGGGAGCGTTGTTTAAGGTTCTGCGCACCAAGCTCCTCATGTACACTGCGGATCATCCGCAGACGGACGGTCAGACGGAACGCGTTAATCGTGTTGTTGAGGATATTCTCCGGAGTGTATGTCCGGATCCTCCAAAGGATTGGAGTGGGATGCCTCAGATGGTCGAATTTGCTATAAACAATTCGGACCATGCATCTACGGGGTTTACCCCGTTTTACGTGCACGGATTAGTGATTACGAGGGTTCCGTTGACGCCATGTGTGTGTGTGGCCCAGGGCTTGAGCGGGGAGGATTTCCCGATGTCAGCCATGTATCTGTGCGGAAGCACATCGATAAGTTTTTATCGACGCGGCTTAGTGTCTTACGACACGTCTGTGATGCCATGGCGGAAAGTCAAGACAAGCATAAGGAGCAAGCTAACCGCAAAGGGCGGCGTAACGAAAAGGTATACAAAGTAGGAGAAAGTGTTTTATTAAACGCTAAAAATCTTCCTACACATGCAGTTTCCAACGTGTTACGGAATAAACTGCGCCCCAGGTTTGTGGGCCCTTTTAAGATACTAGCCCGAAAGGTATTATCGTATACCTTGGACATCCCGATGGTGATGCGTACGCATCCAACCCTCTATGTGGGTATGCTTAAGCCATACCAGGACCCGGAGGCGGGTCCCCTCTTGGAGGAAGGTGAGAAGTTGGATAGCCGAAAGGCACGACAGGTCGGAACATCTCCGACAGGGTTTAAATACGACCCTGTAGCTCCGCAACGAGATACTCGAGGGAGGCAAGCCGCCCCTCGATGCGTTCATTCGCACTCCCTTCGTTGCGGAGTCCCTCCTGGGAATCTTGGATGCGACAGATGTGTCGATCACAGCGCTCGTGGAACTCACGTCGAAATTGCGCGACCCCCTCCTCCAGTCCTCGATACGGAGGGTACTCCACATTACCATTTGGAACGCCTGATGGCACGACGCCATCACGGGGGTGAGACCCAGTACCTGGTGAAGTGGAAAGGTTATCCACATTCCCAGAGATCGTGGGAGTCCGAGACTCCCCTGCGGCAGGATTACCGTGACGTCGCTGACGCTTTCGAGCGGGAGAATCCCACTGAGAGTCAACGACCAAAGGGGATGAAGAAGCCCCTTCACTCCCAGTAGCTGGGAGTTTGCCGGAGGCAGATGCTGTGCTTGCATTGCTCTCCGGCACCACATCGAGAGCAGGGCGCGTGTAGTAAGAGGCAGGTAATTGCCCTTGCGCTTTGGACTGGGCATAGACCAAGCGTAACGCCCTCTCTACCCGAACGTTGGGTTTGGAAAAGCTGTTGTACAGCGCATCAAAGTTGGGGAGACGCTTCTCCCCTTCCGCCCAAGCGCGGAATTTCTTCTCCGCATCATCAGCACTTTCTCCCGGAGGAAGAACGATAGGAACCTCGCGGAGGTTCTCAACAGGGGCACCCTGTGCCTGCCTGTCTAGGCGCTCTCGGTATGAGACGTTAGTGAACTGCTTTTGTGTAAGCAGTTGTTGCCGGAGTTTCTCCTGGCGCTCGCATTGATACGGCTGTCCAGCCGCGGGGACAGGGGTATAGGATTATAAACCATCCTTACCACACGCCTAGCCCACTTTGGAAGGTCACGAGGACCGTCAAAGTTATATGCCGCCCTTGGCAGGCGTTTGGGAGCGCGTAACGCAGACCTTAGTGCCTGTGCGGCAAGTTGGCTTTCATGAGCTGCGTCCAGCTCATTGGTGATGATCGCCTTCGGCGATCCGGATGTATCATCCGACATTGGCATGGGTGGCGCACTAGTTAGTGCATTTTCCCGACGTGTGGGGAACGGATTAGGCTGCCGACATCGCCGTTCGGCGTTGTCGGAGCGGTCGATTGTTGAGGAGATATCCCCAAGGGCATCCACCTCCGAGTTCTTGGAATAGTCTACCTCCTCTAGGGAAGACTCCATATCACCACTAATGGTGCTCATGGATAGCCAGAGGTACTGGCAGTTGGAGTTCTCCAACAAAATTTTGTTTATTGCGTAAGCAATAGTCTTGATGGGGGATCCCCTTACGCTGCTGCACTCACTACACGCGCGACCGGTCCAGGTCGTGCGTCTGCAGTTGTTTAGTGAAAATGTAAACTGAATGTATATTTAATATATAATTAGCCTAAATTAATTTAAACTAATGTAAACTATATGTAATACTAAGTAGAATTTACCAAATTCGTACCTAGCTAAAATGTAGTAAACACCACCTGTGTACCAACACGTGGTTGGCTGCCACGCCACCCCCAAGGGCTCCTGCCCTGATTGGTTAAAATAACCAATGGTTCAAAACCTTTCGAACCGGTCAATACTGACCCCAACCGTAGTGTACTCACGTACACCACCTAGTAAATTTGACTCGAATGTAACCCTGTTACATCCTCCCTCCCCTTAGCTACACCCTTAGTAAGGGAGCCTTACGTTAAGGCATTAGCGAAAGCTAATTGTAAGCCAAACTGGGAATCTTGGACCCGAGTAGGAGATCTCTCTCCTACTAAGCCCTTTTAAAAGGGCGTATCGGCTAAGTAGCGTCGAACGCCGCTTAAAGGAAAGTCTTCCTCTGTGCGCTAGCCGCGCCGTGCGTATACGCACCGGCTACAGTAAAGATAGCTGTAGTAGCCAGCACAATAGCCAATCAACTGTCCAAAACTCGTGTGCCAATACGTTCCATCTACAGGAGGCACTAATGTGCTGCATCTTTGCAGCTCATGTAGCATTTGTGTGGTTGTCGGGGGGCGACAAGGCAGCGGCTGGTCTTTTAATATCTCGAGATCCAGCATCAAGTACAAACACTGCCTATGAGTATCCATCACAACAAACATTGAATTGGAAGACTGCAAACCTTGCATCATGGTAGCAGGCAGGGAGGCGTTTGTCTGATAATGGGCAGGAAACTCACAGACGACGCGTTAATCCCATGAAAAGTACTCAAACAAGTGGGACGGAGTCTCCATAAAACCCAATGCCGCATGTATCCCCGAGAGATGCTGAAACTCGGTTAGCGAAAGCAATGAATGCATGGCGCGACCAAATCCATGAAAAAGTGTCTCCACTTTAGCGTGGGACAGCAACGACGGACTGTAACGCGCAGGTTTATTGAAATTGCACACCATCGCCACAATAGGTTTCTGATACGTCGTGTTGCTCAAGCGCTTGCCACAGCGAATAGTAAAGTGAGCGGCATGGTTATACTTGTTCGGTAGCAGATACAAGTCAAAGTAGATGTATTCTATCGTGTCCCCATTTTGCATAAGAGCCAGCTTCACCACGTCGTCGTGCCAAAGCTCGCTAGCGTTAAGCATGGGTACCTGCTTCTACTCGAGACCAAAGAGAGATGAGCACAGTAACTGCAGCCCCTTAATACAATTCTCTATCGGAAAGTAGGCAGAAATAACGCGCGCGTCGATCTGGTGCTTCTGAGCCTTCAGCGTACACATGTAATAAGGTAAATCCCACATGTCGACACGATCGACCATAGGGCCTTCGTGTCTCCGCTTTGCGTCGAGCAATAGTTGGATCTTCATATATGCCTACAAGTAACATGGACATGTTTTTACGACCATCAACTTCACAGCAGACGTCGAGCAGTGTCCAAACCTTTGTCATGAGCCTCATGGCAATGTTGTGGTGGAGCGGCTGATCATAGTTTTTGAGGCTCGATCAGGCGTTCCGACCGCCCGGACTGCCGACTAACGAAGGGGCTCCTCCGGTTGTCTTGTGTGACTGATCTTGTGTCTTGATCACCTTGTGTACCCGACGGCTTGGGCGGGTCACTCTTCAGATGACCAGGACGTAGATCCGCGAAGTTCCGATGCAAGATTGGGATGAATCCGTAAAGAATCGACCGAGTCGATCAGGTGCGATCAGGCTTGATCAGTCTTGATCAGGCGAAAATAGTCGATGATCAGGACCGCTGATCGATAATCCGGGGATGATCAAGGTCGACGATCGATGATCAGGGGTGATCAGGGTCAATAATCGATGATCAAAGGGTTATCAATGATCAGGGGTGGTCAGGCTTGATCAGGCGCAAGCAGTCGATGTTCAGGAACGCTGATCGGTCTAGTCGACTCCTCACGAATTGGCTCGAGTGTTGAACAGGTGATCACAGGTCTCAGGTTGCAGGTCGTTGATCTTGTTGGTGTCGGTGAAGGGGTACTTGATCAGGTGTCGGAAACCTTCACCACTTGATCGCTGAGCCTCTCAAGCTTAGTATGCTAATAGAATACACAATATACTATGTATTCTACGCTTAAACTTAAGAGGAGGGTCGATCAGCACGTTCTGCGAGCTGATCGACGGTTTCCACTATATTCCACCTAGAGTTCCCGTGGGGTACTTAAAGCAGCCGAACTCCTAGGGGACAAACGTGGACCAACGGGGAAGAGGTGAGAGCGCACTGCTCGATCACGTTCCCGAAGAAAAACCTTTACGAAAGTGCCGCTGACACAGCGGGAGGAGTTGAAGTGCGAGTTCTCAAATTTCTAGGTCTGCCGGTGGGCCACAAATTGCACTAAGTGCTCCCGCCCGTGACGTAGAGGTGCGTTTACTGAAGGGAGGCGCTAGTTGACGTTCCTGTAGATGTCCTTAGTAGTTGGACGCAAAAGGAGAACTTTATTAGTGCTTATAATCTAAAATCAACCAATTACCTAATATCAACAAATCAGAACTACCCATTCCAACGTACTCCGTCGACCAGTCGACCAGATTTTTCTGTCGTCTGTCGCTATCCGTTAGGTACCCGTACTTAATGCCGCTTCTAATCCGATGGCCCGTCCATGTACCTACAGTTGTACACACAGTTGTACACACAGTTATACACACGGTTGTGCCCACAGTCACACCCACAATTGTGCACTAATTTTATGGTACACTTCACCACAATGTTGTGGTGGATTCGAGTTCAAAATCGAACACCGAAGTGTCCGGAGCTCGACCACCATCTTGACCAGCCGACCAACTTAAGGGGGGTACCCCGCGAACCTTTGCCTGTATGACGATCAGGTTACCGATCAGAACTGCAGGACGCCGAGTCCGATTTAGCTTCAGTAATCTCACCTTGCGTACCCATTGGTATGTGTGGTAACACACTCGGTGGACCGTCGCTCACTATGAGTCTTGATAGGTACCGATATGGATGGTACCACTTCTAGGGTAATTTGTACCGAAAACCAACGAAAGATAATCCAAATGAACCGATCGGCGAATGGAGCGGAAGTTGTCACTACAAATGCAAAGAAAACTTGGGGCAGACCGCGAAGCGGTGTGGAGACCCAACCAATAGAAATCTGGGGCAGACCGCGCGAAGTAGTGTGGAGACCCAGCCAATAGAAATTTGGGGCGGACCGCAAGGCGGTGCGTAGACCCAAACAATAATCTGGGGCAGATCGCTAGACGCGATGTGGGGCCCCAGCCAATACAAATGTTGATAACCCTTTCCAAACGTGTGGGTCTTGAGGGGTGAGAGAACGAAGTGGAGCGCTTCGCGTTGTGGGACTTCCGGTGAACCTAACGTGTCCTGGCCGGGAAAAATGATCTAGAGCTCCAATTTTAACTTTTTTTAAAGTTTTTTACGTTGGGTTATTATACCATTAGGATTTTGAAAATTTTTAAGAATGGTTTCTTACTTGGATGCTTTCAGTAATTATCCAAAATAAATTCAGCTACTCGGCAATATTTTTCTTCTTAAACACTATATTTTTTATTTTTTTATTAATTTTAAATTGTTTTTTTGTCTTATAAAAAATCAAAATAATCAAAATATTCTAGAAGCTTAAAATTATTAAAATTAAAATCCAAAAAATGGTTTTTTTAATAGACGGGACCGTGTTAACCCTCTGTTCCCAATAACTCCGCGGTAGGAGCGGCGACTTATGCGAACCAAAGAAAAACGAGCACTATATTTAGTATCCAATTAAAAAACAATATGTAAACTACATGCAAAATCGTGTGCCTTACCTTAAATCTGCGTACCCAAACTCCATACACACGATTGGCCCAAAATATTCCCCTCTTTCAGCCTACCCGATCGCTCCAACTTGATCAATGACACACAGGCACATGCTAGTCAAAATTTTCATCGGCACTTCATCACAATGTCTTGAATGAAAGCCTCCACTTTCTCGGGGATTACAATTATGTGATCGCTGGAACGTTATCATTCACACGCCGTGGGTTCAAACGAATTACTCCCGTGTGTTTCTTTACCATTCGTACCTTGTAGCAAAGTGAGCATATGTAGAAAATCCCAAGAGTTGAGCCAATTCATGTCGTTTCGTTCGCAACTGATCCAAAACTAGTAGATTGTCTTTTGCTCATAAATTCCCACCTATATACATTCTCCGTCGGACTTCGGGGTCGCCTACCCATTTTAAGACTGCGTCATAATGTGCAGATCCGTCGGGACCCACAACGTGTCATGGCTTTCTCTGGTATAAACCACGTGTTATGGAAATAATTTGGATTGCGCCGTCTGTACATGATTTGACACTTTTACGCACTCAAAATCGTCTGTACGTACTCCACTCGGTGCATTAACAACCAACATGGTCGATGCTAATTTACACGCTGTGTCAACATCCTCCGCACTAGACACCATTGCTACGTACCGTACAATGACTGCAAGAATGCATCCGACCCCTATGGACGTATCGTACCCTTCATTGGACGATGCGGAAGCTGCCGTTCGTGCACATGTGCATAGTGAGGGATATGCACTAAGCAGGGTGTGTACCAAGAAAGTAAAGGGCGCTGGAGAGGTCAGACAGGCTTGGTACCAATGCGTGCATTCAGGCACTTACCGAGCACGCATAGTTGCTTGAAGGAGGAGATGCGCCCAAGGCAGACCAGTACACTGCGTAGCCAGTGTTCCTTCAAGATAACCATTCAACGCCAACGTGGAATGGAGCAATATGACAGCATTGGAAGCGACCGTAGGGAATGTAATGTGCACATTGCTAATGCAGAGCACAACCACGATGCTGCGATTGAAATTGCAGCATATGCAAGTGCACGCTGCTTGACGGCAGCGGCGACCAAAGATCTCATTCGCCAGATGGCAGATGGCGGAGCACAACCAAAGTCAACATTTGCTTTTCTACATCAGCAGAGGCCTGAGCGCTCGCTGATTCTTTAAGACGTCTACAACGAAAAGGCACGCATTCACAATGAGCAATTGCACGGGCGTACCCCAGTCGGAATGCTTCTGGATAAGCTGCTGAACGACAATGCATAACATGCGATCAGTTTCGACAGTGAGCAGCGTGTCACAGGTATATTCTTTGCACCAGCAAGTAGCATTGCTTTTGATCGTGAATTCCCGCACGTCATTTTGATGTATTGTGCATACATAACCAATCGTTTCAAAATGTCGCTCCTTCACGTGGTTGGGACCGCAAGCACAAACCAAACGTTCTCCGTGGCTTACTGCTTTCTGAGCAGCGAGACCAAAACGTACTACAGCTGGGCAGTCGGGCACAACAAGATGCTGTACTTGAAGGATCACGTCCCCGCAGTCATTGTGAATGACCGCGAGCTTGCACTAATGAACGCAATCAGCCGGACGTTTCCGGATACAGAACATTTTGTGTGACTGGCACATATGCAAGAGTATCTTGACCAACTTACGAAGACGCTTTCGTACTGCTGGTGCCTGGGATCAATTCTGTCGAGAGTGGAATGAGCTCCGCAGTTCTGCTACTGAGGAGATATTCGACGTACTCTGGGCCACAATGCAGCAGACACATGGATCAGTTGTTTGCGATTACCTCCGTTCTACGTGGATCATCCATAAAGAGCGCTTCGTTGCTGCATGGACCTGTCGCAAAAATTAGAATATTCATAGAAGTTTAAAATTATTAAAATTAAAATCCAAAAAATGGTTTTTTTTAATAGAGGGGACCGTGTTACCCTCTGTTCCCAATAAATCCGCGGTAGGAGCGGCAACTTATGCGAACCAAGAAAAACGAGCACTTTATTTAGTATCCAATTAAAAACCTAAGAGAAATTTCACAGAATACCCCCCTTCTGAGCGGAATTTCACCGAATAGCCCCCAAATGTTTTTATTCACAGAATGCCCCCTGGTAACCTCTTAGTATATATTTTGGTATGGTTATATTTTTGGCAATTGATATCCGTATCCCCCCCAAACTAAGAGCAATAACCTCAAGTTGTTTATCCAATAAGATATGGGGATTGCTAAAAAAAACAAGTTGATGTAATAACATTCATTTTGATTTTAGTCACCACATCGTAAATGCATAAAATGAACTGCGTTTTTACCTGCCAAGGTGCCAACTTGTAGATTGAGTCGTAGCGATCACTTTCCGTCTCAAAAATATGTACTGACCACTTGTGATAAGCCTTTAGTAAACTCGAAGGAAAACATCCACGTCACTTGAACGGTGGGTGTCACCCATAGACTCGGTGAATCGATTCAGCAGAACTTCTACACCAGCCATGTCTAGCTGGCCAATACGACACAGGACAGCATTCCCGTACGCTTGATTAGCAAGATCGTTCTGCCCATTACCGCGTCGAAGATCGCCAACTGCTATAAAAAAACTCCTCAGCGAGGGACCACAAGCCACCATCCGCATACATCTGAGCGGCGCACAAACCATTTTTAGCCGCACTGTGCACCCTTACACCAGCTTCGGCAATCCGCAGGGCTTGTACATACAGATCTGCGACTTTCTTTGTGAGCTCACTGCTTATGCACTCAGCTGTAAATTCTCGCTTCAATCGCAAAGCCATGTCGGATAACGCACGAGCTGCTTCATCAAAATATCCGGCACTGACCAACTCGTCACTGACGCTGCGAATTTAACGAAACAAGTCACTTTTCTCATCAGGGAACGTCTCTGCGTCTTCTAGGGTGCACCACGCCGCTTCTATCTCGTAATTAGCACGTGTCAATAAAGCATCAGTGACCTTGGAGGCTTCCAAGAATAGCATTGCAGCATGCTTCCAATCCTTTTTCAGTTTAAATTGGATCGCCTTGACGCGGATTTGTCGATGCGACTCGCTTCCTATTTCACCACAATTTGTCTTCGACCCTGATTTTCCAGTTTTCCTGTATTTTAACACTCCATTGTCACTCCGACCATTCGAGCCACCAATATAACCAGAACTATTCACCATACACTTTTTTTCAATACTTGACATGGTTCCTCCTCTTGAGATCTTCATTACCCACGATGCACGACAAGTTTCTAACGAAATCTCCAGCTTCATCAGCCCAGCGCCATGTCCCAAAGACGCCAAGAGCATCACGCTCTCGTGACGGTAATTGCACGACGCTAAAGACGAGCACATTATAGAAGCGCCAAGTTAACGGCTTATTGCAGACAAGCTCCTTGGCAGTCTGATACATGGCCATAAACCACTTGGACACGCTCACCGAAGCGTCAGGAAGGATATCTCCTTGTTCATTCTGCTGGATAATCCACACGGCAAACGAATGGTCCGACGGATTCGTAACGGCTGCCACGGAGAGAAGAGCAGCCAAGAGTAGTACGAGACGGTAGATTGTCGGTACGAGGACGGGTAAAAGTGTAGCCATGAGGAACATGCACAGGACTGTTAGAAACGAGACATTAGTGGGCGTACTTCAAACGTAGAGGTCAACAAATTAACATGTGCAAGCGTACGAATGAGGAAAATCGCATTATTAGCTGTCATGGGTGTCGGAACTGCCGCCGTTTTTCAACGTCATTGTAAAAATGTAAGGAAAAAGGGGTTTGTCTAGGTATTTTCTATGTATATACATGTGAAGGGTATTACATCATCAACTTGTTTTTTAGTAATCCCCATATCTTATTGGATAAAAAAACTTGAGGTTTTTGCTCTTAGTTTTGGGGGGATACGCCTATAATTGAGGGAGGGATACGGGTAGTAATTTGGGGGGGATACCGATATCAATTGCCATATTTTTTTCGGTAACTCTACATAATACAATTTTCATTTTTTATCTCGTTTACAAACTTAGCTAAATCTCCACAGCGTGGCAAGCGTCGCGCAGTTGTTCAACCTGATGAAGATCCTACCTGGTCAAAAGTGTTCAGACCAGGTAGTTTAAGATCTTATCAGTGGAAAATAAGCTTTACTTGATTGATAGTCTCTTTCATTTGTATCGCGTAACCTAAAAGAGCAAGTATCGCGAGTTGGGATGGGAGATTTTTCGTGCGCTGGAGACTCACGCCAAGACCAAGCACGGCTATGCGGCCATTAGGAATGTAACCAAGTTGCCAGCGGAGCAGGATAACAAGATGGAATTTTTTTTCCTTGCTGAGACGCTGAAGTATCATTACTTCTTGCAGTAACCTGAAAGTCTCATTCCACTTGACGAATATGTGTTTAATACTGAAGCACACCCTTTCCGTATCCACAAGGACGTCACGAGTTGACGTTTTTTACCTGAGTACTGGATGGACACATGGGATTCTTCGGTAAACATATGGTCCTGTAGCAAATACTGCCATGCATTGTGCCCATGTTTTCGTTAGCTCTAGTATATACTAGAGTTAAAAAAAACATGGGCACAATTAAAAGATGTTCACGTATTTTCATACTCTACATGTTGCTAAAAAAGTAATGCTTATTTTCCACTTATAAGATCTTAAACTACCTGGTCTGAACACTTTTGACCAGATAGGATCTTCATCAGGGGTTAACAACTGCGCGACGCTTGACACGCTGTGATGGTTTCAGCTAAGTTTGTAAACGAGATAAAAAATGAAAATTGTATTATGTATAGTTACCTAAAATTATAACCATACCAAAATATATACTAAGAGGTTAACCGGGGGCATTCTGTAAAAAAAAACATTTGGGGGTATTCGGTGAAATTTCGCTCAGAAGGGGGGTATTCTGTGAAATTTTTCAAAACCTAATATGTAAACTACATGCAAAATCGTGTGACTCACCTAATATGAGTACTTAACACTCCATACACACGATTGGCACAAAATACTCCCCCTTTCAGCCAACCCGATCGCTCCAACTTGATCAATGGTACTCTGGTACATGCTAGTCAAAAGTATTACCTTCACTTCACCACACTACTTAATGGACCTTTGATGCACTGGTTAACGCACCACCCCATGACCTCAGTGTTGGGTCATGGTGTTGAAACGTAAATACGTTTCAACGTTGAAATTGTGTTTAACACCTATTCCAACAGTGGGCGAAACTCGACATTCGTTTAAACAAAATATATTGTTATTTTCCGTTTCTTTCACAAATCGTTCCCCCTGCATTTCCCGCGATTTCCTGTCGGCAATCATCGCAACAACAATCCCCCACAATCATCATCATCATTCAGTTCTATCAGCAGCACGTGGCGCACTGCCAAGTAGTTAGCAAGATGATGAGTAGCGAACAACCAACGACAACGAAGAAAGGCAGAGGTGGAAGCCCTGCTGATTCTGTCTGGAAACACTTCAAGAAGACGAGCGAAACGATGAATCAGACGGTTTGTCTTGTTTCTTGTAATTACTGCGAGCAGGTCCACAACGAAGATCCTGACAATGTTCCAAAGCAACCTCTAGTGCCTGGTCGGAAGGATGCATTGGTTGCGCATATCAATCGCTGCCATTACTACAACCTCGTGAAGGAAGCTATAATCGCAGCGGTTTCAGGAGGCGACGAAACTACGCTACCCACCAATACTACAACAACCAGTGATGCCGCTGCCAGTAGAATCACCACATCTACCCAGTCGGGACTAAATAGACAAGTACGAGCAGAGCAAGATGGTGGCGTGTCTTCCTCTTCTTCGTCTTCTTTCTGGCAGAACAGGAACAGTGCTATCCAGGCAGCTTTTAAACTTCAACGTACTATGGGCACATTCACCATCACCATCCAGCCTTGGAGCGACGCTAAAATCGCCAGGTTCCACGACCTTCTGCTCGAGGCCACTGCAAGTATCAATCTTCCTTTTCAATGGATCGAACAGCGTGCTGTGAGAAGGTTGTTAGAATTCTTGAATCCGATGGCACCCAAGTACTTCCCCACTCGCAAGAAATTGAGCACTACTGTTCTTGATCGGTGTGCTATTCTACAAGATCTCAACAACAAGAATGAACTGAAGCAACAACAGCACCGCGGTGGGCGAGTCAATATTGTGTCAGACGCCTGGGAGAACAGTGCTCGCAGGCACATATTGGGAGATGTAGCCGGTGCGTACACGCACGGTGCGGCTAGCGCACAGAGGAAGACTTTCCTTAAAGCGGTGTTCGCCGCTACTTAGCCGATACGCCCTTATTAAGGGCTTAGTGGGAGAGAGCTCTCCTACTCGGGGCCAAGATTCCCGGATTAGTTTACTCTAGCCTTTACTAGTGCCTTAACGGCAAGGCTCCCTTAAAAAGGGTGTAGCTAAGGGGAAGGCTCCCCTTACGCTACGGTACTCACTACACGCACGACCGGTCGAGGTCGTGCGTCTGTACTAAAGAGTGAAAAGTAAACTGAATATATTTGATATGTAATTATTTAAACTAATATAAACTATATGTAACACTAAGTAGAATATTCCTAATTCGTACCTAGCTAAAATGTAGTGTACACACCTGTGTACTGACACGTGGATGACTGACACACCACACCAAGGGCCCATGCCCTGATTGGTTAAAATAACCAAAGGTTCGAAACCTTTCAACCCGTCCAATACTGGCCTCAACCGTGGTGTACTCATGTACACGAACACTCAGTGTTACCCGAATGTAACCCCGTTACATCCTCCCCCATCAAGACTATTGCTTACGCAATAAACAAAGTTTTGTTGGAGAACTCCAACGCCATACCTCTGGCTGTCCATTGTACACCCTCAGCGGTGCTATGGACGCAAACTATTCCGACGGCTCGGAAGTGGACGCCCTTGTGGAGCTCTCCCCAACGGCTGGCCATGTTGATAGCGCCGAACGGCGCTATCAGTCATCCAACCCATTCCCCACACGTGGGGAAAACGCACTAACTCGTGCGCCACCGCTACCCGCTAGGGGTGATACCTCCAGGTTGCCACAGGCAACCACCACCAATGAACCGTCCTTGGTTCAAGAGGCCCGACGTGCCGGACGGGCACGTAAGGGACCTCGCGACCCTCAAAAGAGGGCTAAGAACGCGGTCAAGAGGGGTTTAGCCTCCTATATCCCTGGACCAGCGGCTATACTGCAGCGTGGAATTGCGCATCGGAACCAACTCCGGGCCCGACTACTAACGCCCAAACATTATTCCGTTAAGGCCTACCGGACGCGCCTCGGGAAACAAGCACACGGTGCCCTCGTGGATGTTCTCCGCGAGATTCCCCTTGTTCTCCTGAGGTACGAAAGCGTCGAAGACGCAGAACAGGCTTTCCGCGCCTGGGAGGAAAGGGAGAAACACCTCCCCAGTTTCGATGCGCTGTACAACAGCTTTTCCGAACACAACGTTCGGGTAGAGAGAGCGCTACGCTTGGCCTATGCTCAGGCCAAAGCGCGAGGGCAATTACCTGCCTCCTATTATACGCGCCCTGCTCTCGATGTGGTGCCGGAGAGCAATGCAAGCACAGCATCTGCCTCCGGCAAACTCCCAGCTACTGGGAGTGAAGGGGCTTCTTCAGCCCCTTTGATCGTTTACTCTCAGTGGGATTCTCCCGCTCGAAAGCGTCAACGACGTCACGGCAATCCTGCCGCAGGGGAGTCTCGTACTCCCACGAGTTCTGGGAATGTGGATACCATTTCCACTTCACCAGGTACTGGGTCTCACCCCGGTGATGGCGTTGTGCCATCAGGCGTTCCACGTGATAATGTGGCGTACCCTCCGTATCGAGCACTGGAGGAGGGGGTCGCGCTATTGCGGCGTGAGTTCCACGAGCGCTGTGATCGGCACAGCCTTCGCATCCAAGATGCTCAGGAGGAACTCCGCAACGAGGGGAGTGCGAATGAACGCCTCGAGGAGCGGCTTGCCTCTCTCGAGACTCTCGTTGCGGATCTTCAGGGGTCGTATATCAACCCTGTCGGAGATGTTCCGACCTGTCGTGCCTTTCGGCTATCCGGTTTCTCACCCTCCTCCGAGAGGGGACCTGCCTCCGGGTTCTGGTATGGCTTAAGCATACACACATAAAAGGTTGGATGCGTACGCATCGCCTTCGGGATGTCTAAAGTGTACGACAAGCCCTTTCGGGCTAACACCTTAAAGGGACCCACAGATCTGTGGCGCAGTTTATTTCGCAACACATTTGAAACTGCATGTGTAGGAATATTTTTAGCGTTTAATAAAACACTTTCTCCTACTTTGTATACCTTTTTATTACGCCGCCCCTTTCGGTCAGCTTGCTCCTTCTGCTTGTCTTGGCTTTCCGCCATGGCATCGCAGACGTGTCGTAAGACACTAAGGCGCGTCGATAAAAAGTTATCGATGTGCTTCCGCACAGATACAGGGCTGACATCGTCGAATCCTCCCCCCTCAAGCCCTGGGCCACACACACGTGGCGTCAACGGAACCCTCCGATTCACTAATCCGTTCACGTAAAACGGGGTAAACCCCGTAGATGCATGTACCGAATTGTTGATAGCAAATTTAACCATCGGGAGCATCTTACTCCAACTCATTGGAGAATCCGGACATAAACTCCGGAGAATATCCTCCACAACGAGATTAACGCGTTCTGTCTGACCGTCCGTCTGCGGATGATCCGCAGTGGACATGAGGAGCTTGGTTCCTAGTACCTGAAACAACGCTCCCCAGAATTGTCCCGTAAAACGGGGATCCCGATCCGACACAACGTAATCGTGTAGATCATGTTGTCGAAAGACACGGTCTAGGAACACTTTTGTTGTTCCTTGTCCATCTATGGACTCTGGCACCGCCGCCAGGTGAGCCATCTTGCTTAATCGGTCTAGAAAGACCAATATGCCGGTGTTCCCGGCGTTATCCTTCGGAAAACCGAAGATAAAATCCATGCTAATGGATTTCCAACACTCCATTGGAACCGATAAGCTCGCCAAAGGCACTGCTGAATCTGCAGAGGGTTTAACCCTCTGACACGTCTCACAGGTGCGTATATACGCACCGACCCACTTATACATATTGGGCCACCAATACAAAGCGCTTAAAGCGCTGTAGGTCTTATCCCGACCTAAATGACCCCCGGTAGGGGCTTCATGTGCCTCAAAGAGGACCCTATACTTCAGTTCCTCATTATGAGGAACTACCACCCGCGGAGTGTCCTCCGCGCTCGTGCTATAAAATACCAGACCGTCACAGTACCTGTAACGGTGTAAACGAGCTCTAGCTCGACCTGACAGGGTTGGCTCAGACGAGCCAATACCCTTTTCACCTAACGCGCGGATAAGCGCCGTACATTGTGGGTCTTTCTCATACGCCTGGCGTATGAGATCCACCACAGACGTGGTGACGAATGTCGCGTGAACGATCTCGTAATCGGGACGACGCGACAACGCGTCTGCAAGCACGTTCTGCTTGCCAGGTTTATACTTAACCTCAAAGTTGTACTCCGATAAGAAGGAGATCCAACGGGCCATCCGTTGCGAGAGATGAGGCGACTTTTTCGCTGTCCGTAAGGACACGTGGTCAGTATAAACCACGAACGGCTTTGAGCCGAGTAGGTGAATCCTAAATTTGACAAGAGCATACTTCATTGCAAGTAGCTCCTTGTCATGAACGGTATAATTCCGTTCCGCAGCTTTAAGCTGCCTCGACTCAAACGCAATTACGCGTTCCCTTCCTGCATCGTTTGCTTGTAACAAAGCATATCCGATTGCGAAATCGGAGGCGTCGCAGACGACAATAAATGGTTTCCCAGAGTCTGGGAGAGCAAGAACGGTATCTTTTAACAAGCTCCCCTTAACCGCTTCAAAATCGTTTTGGTATTCAGTTTTCCAACACCAATCAACATCCTTCTTAAGAAGGTCGGCTAATGGCTTCGCCATTTCAGCGTAGTTCTCGCTGTACTTGTGGAGATAATTGGATAATCCAAGCCACTTCCGTAAATCTATAAGATTTACAGGCGAAGGCTACTCCACAATGACTTTCACCTTCGCTAGATCCGCCCGCACTCCATCCTTACCGATGAAGCATCCGAGGAAAGAAATTTCCTCAGCACCAAAGATACACTTGGATGCGTTTGCATATAACTTATGCTCTCGCATACATTCGAGCACTGCTCGAAGATGTATCAGATGCGTCTGAATATCAGACGAGTCGCCTTCCGCACGACTATGGACGAATATGTCGTCGAAGTACGTCTGAGCGTACTTTCTATGAGGGCGGAAGAGTTGAGTCACCAAGCGATTAAAAGTCGCTGGTGCATTTGAAAGCCCTTGTGGCATAACAAGCCACTCCCACAGCATGCCACTAGGCGTGCTAACCGCTGTCAGCGGAATATCAGACGCTCGCATGAGCACCTGATAATACCCGTCCACCAGATCTAAGGAACTGTACACAGTACAGCCCGCCATATTGTTCTGGAGGACATCCTTCCGAGGAATCGGAGTCTGCATGGGTACAGTAGCTGCATCAGCTTGTTATACGCATGCACAATGCGTCACTTTCCGTTCGGTTTACGAACACAAAAAGTGGGAGATGAGTGGGGAGACTTACTCTCCCGTACCATCCCTGCCTATTCTTTCCCCTTGAAGAATGCGTCGATGACGTCGCATTGTTCCTTGGGGAGAGGCCACTGCCTAGTGACGCAGTATTTGGTTCCGGGAACCAAATCAATTTCATGTCGGACTCCCCGATCCGGTGGTAACCCCATCGGCGGGTTGTCACTAATGACATCTCCAAATTCCTTTAGTAAGGAATGGTAAGGGTCCTCAGGATACGCAAGGATCTTGAGACCGCTTCGGGCATTTAATGCCTGTTTGGTTTTCACCAAAACTGATTCGTCCATCGTGGATGAGGAGTTCAACTCCTCTTCCGGACGCAACACGACGACCTCGTCGATTTCATCTGCTTTCAAAGCAGTCTCAAACTCGTTGAAGGTCATCTCCTCCAACGACAACAGTTCGCCTACCCCAGGCAACCGTTCCAGGCTTACGCCTTCTGTGACAACACCTGTCACACTATTCAGCATCCTGTAGGACTGCTGACTACTGCCCTCGGGACTCATCCCGAGACCCAGATGGGGGGAGTCAATTGTCCCATCTACTGGAAGCGCCACGCGCCTATCCACAGAGGTCTCTACCTCTGCCACCGGTGAATCGCCGGTCTCGCCTATACCGGCGTAATCGGAATCATTTCCGACGTGTGAAAGAGACGAACTTCGGGTCTCTTCGATTGGAAGCGCTTCGCGCTTAACCACAAGGGTCTATACCCCTACCACTGGAGTCGCAACTTGTTCGCCAGACCCGGCGTGGTCGGAATCAATTCCGACCTGTAAAAGAGACGAACTTCAGGTCTCTTCTCTAAGCGCATCGCGCTTACCCTCAGAGGATTCCACCTATATCACTGGCGACTCACCAGTCTCGCCTACATCAGCGCGGGGATTAACAGCCGAATCCCCCTCGTTAAGGAACTCTTCCTTAACGCCATTGCGAATGATCGTTTCCGACATCCCAATCTCTGTCATCTCACGCCAGAATCGCTGTTGCGATCGAGCAAAGGTGGTCTCATGACTCGCCAATGCTTCACCCGACCGCGGGTGCGTTGAGCCAATGGACTTAGACTTCCAGTCTATCCATGGATCGTGGCGTTCAAGCCACTTCATGCCCAGAATGAGGTTATACCTCGAGTCCAAATCCAGGACCAGGCAACGTTCTAAGCTGTCTAAGTCTGCAAACTTCAGCTTAAGTTCAATCGAGACCTTGGGTACAGAAACCTGTACGCCCGTCGCAAGACGGACCGTGACAACGTCACGAGAACGTGCCTCTAGGGCCTCGGCATACAGCCGACTCTTCACAACAGAAGCCCGTCTGACATAATTGTCAGACGCTCCAGAGTCTATCAAGACTCTCCAAGGCTTATCAAAGCCTTTCACGTCCGCAAGGACTACCAGCAAACCTGGCTGGTACACCAACTCGGTGCTAGAAAACACCGCTTCCCTCGGGGCTTTGTGCTGTCGTCCCCTACCCTGGGGCTTAACAGCACTGAGGGGTCCCCCGGTAGGGCGCCCCGCACCTACTGGGAGCCGTCGTTTCCCGACGGCTTGGAAAAGGGCTTTTCCCCATCCTTGGTCCCTTGTAGCGAGTGTCTCGCTGGGGATTTTTCGGACATCTGTTCTTCAGATGATCCATGCTCCCACACAGGAAGCATCTCAGCGGCCCACGCCGCTGCAACATAGCCAAGAGCTCTGTCTCGAAGCTCTGTGAAAAAGAGTCCGAATGACTCTTAGCGGGAGGTTTCTCCTCCGCTTTGACCTGACTCAGGTCCATGGGTTCTGGACCCACCTTAGAGGAACGGAAGTTCCTCTCGGCGTTGAACACCATCTTGAATGCCTCTTCCAGGGATTCGGGCCGGCATCGGAACAATTCCGAACGTGCTGGCCCTTCTCTCAGGCCTCCCATGAAGACGGGGATGGACACATCGTACGAATACGCTTTCGCGTACATCCCTGCCAACAGGGTCTTAAGCTCCTGGATATAAACCTCCAGGTCCTTAGTGCCTTGACGGCACCTCAGGAACGCCAGTTGATTCTGGAAAACCAGATCAGGCGTTGCGTACATGTCCATGAGCTTCTGCTTAAAGACCTTCCATGTTGGAAACACGTCCTTGACTGATTCCGAGCATGTAAACGCCCATGTACGGGCTTTGCCCGTAAGATGGGTCAATGCAAGTCCCACTTTCAAGTGATCAGCGGTCATATTCGCTGTGGCGAAGGCCGTTTTGACCTCTCGCAACCACACGTAAAGGTTTTCACCCTTCTCCTCGGTGAACTCCTTTATCTTAAACGATAATGGAGGGCGCACCCCCGTGGAATGACCTCCACCACAACTCGCCTCATGAGCGATGAGGGCATTCACCCTTGCCTTTACGGCCTCAAGGCCCTGCTCCACTAGGAGCTTCATACCTTCTTCCCCCGTTAAGGGTAACAGCATTTTAAAGGCTTCCTGTTGGACGAGGGTCAAACTATCCCAGTCGTCCTGATTCATCCTTTGCAGAGGATGTCTAGTCTACCAACACAGGTGTTGGATTGACTACAAGTGCTACCAGATGTAGCCGGTGCGTATACGCACGGTTCGGCTAGCGCACAGAGGAAGACTTTCCTTAAAGCGGTGTTCGCCGCTACTTAGCCGATACGCCCTTATTAAGGGCTTAGTAGGAGAGAGCTCTCCTACTCGGGGCCAAGATTCCCAGTTTGGTTTACAATTAGCTCTCGCTAATGCCTTAACAGCAAGGTTCCCTTACAAAGGGTGTAGCTAACGGAAGGGCTTCCCATACGCTACGGCACTCACTACACGCACGACCGGTCGTGGTCGTGCGTCTGTACTAAAGAGTGAAAATTAAACTGAATATATTTAATATGTAATTATTTAAACTAATATAAACTATATGTAACACTAAGTAGAATACTCCTAATTCGTACCTAGCTAAAATGTAGTGTACACACCTGTGTACTGACACGTGGATGGCTGACACACCACCACACCAAGGGCCCATGCCCTGATTGGTTAAAATAACCAAAGGTTCGAAACCTTTCAACCCGGCCAATACTGGCCTCAACCGTGGTGTACTCATGTACACCAACACTCAGTGTTACCCGAATGTAACCCCGTTACAGGAGACGTGCTCAATCTCTTCGGAGTACAATGGACTTACGGGGAAATAGAATGCACGATTCGTCAGGATGGGCTTGCCATTGCCCAATCCTTGGAGGGACTCCCTCTTAGAACTCTTCACTGAAGGATGGATTGTCGGTGCTGTGATCACCGATAATGCTGGGCAATGTCCGAGGGAGCGGAGAATACTGGCACGCCGATGGCCAAGCATTGTCTTTCTGTTCTACTTCGCGCACCAAGTCAATCTGCTCGTTAAGGATGTACTTTCTCGCATCTTTGGATCGGTTGCTGAACAGGCTACAGCAATGACAATGCCCTGAGCCACTCAACATCAAAGTGGATTCCTTATCTTCGGGCGTGCATGGCCAAGGTGTACGACATTCAGCTCGGAGTATAACGAATTGCAGACACTCGGTGGAATAGTGCTCAGTCAGCGTTCGCCAGCCTGTTGCGTGTGAAATCTGCGATGAAGTTGTCTGTACTGTCGCATAAGAAAGACCCCAATTTTCCAAGTGTCTTTCTTCCAGCAGAAACTGAAGAATTCTGGCAGCACCTATCCAATGCAGAACAGCCTATTCGTCCAATAACTATGGCTTCTTTCGTCCTTCAAAGAGATGATTGTACTATGTCTGAAGCTCTCCACATATTCGGGAAAATCTTCCAGGGTTTCAAACTAAGGGACGATCAAGATCTTGTTGATTCTGTCGAGCTACGCTGGGATGCATGTGAGTAACCCTTGTATCTACTTGCCTACTTCCACCCCAACTTCTGTTAGAAGCCAATAATCTTCCCAACAGCGAATTCATATCACCTCGCTTCCTCTCCGATGTTGCTATCTTCTATTACAAGCGGCTCGTTGATGAGGACCATGGCTTGCTACGTAGTCAATTCTTCCTGTGGCTGCAGGGCACACTCACTTCCGTGGCTCCCAACGAATTTCCAACGTATCACGAATATTGGGAGTTCCTGAAGGCTGACCCTGAGGGCAAGTACAACAGCATAGCAACTCTCGCCCTGTTGATCCTGTCTATCTCAATCAACTCCGCAACATGCGAGAGATTATTCAGCGAATGGGGGCACATCCACACAGCGAGAAGGAATAGGATGAATTCGCAAACAACCAAGAAGCTTGGTGTTTTTCACGCTGCTGTTAGAGAGAAGGATAGAAAGGAGATCATTTCGTCAAGGACGGGCTTCCAGAAGAAAGATATGACAACTAGGGAACAATATATATCACGCATAGTAGATCCGTCCGAAAGAGAGAGACCTCGAACTAATGCGATCTTTGCCGATGTCGGAGTGGCTACAGAGTCTACTGTCGTGATTGATGACGATGGAGACGGCAATCGGAACGATATTGCATATGTAGAAGATGTTGAAGAAGGGTTTGCTGGCGAGGATGATGAACAACTCGAAACAGCAACTGCGTCAGCACGCAAGGTCTTTGTGGTGAAGTGGATTCAAGAATTTTAGTCACTTTGTGTCAGCGGCACGCCGATCAGCTTATCAGCGATCGGATTGGTGGAAAACAAGGAGGCTTTTAAGCCTATCATGCGCAAGAAGTGTCAAGAACGCGATTTTGGTAGGTCACATGATATTGCGTGTACTTTACATATTTCATGTTTGTACATATTGGGGACCGTAGTGAGATAGGATTGGTAAGTTTTGGCTTTTCCTTCTAAGGTTTTTTTGGTTTTTCCGTCTTTCTTGGTCGTTAACATCTCAACAAGGAAGTCGTTTGAATCTTTGCACAGTACATCAGTCGCCTCCGCACGCAGCGGAGTGTTTGGAAGCAGAGGGTCGAGTAATTTCCTCTAGCTCATTATACCCGGAGGGGACGCGTTACAGACGCACTTGGCCCGCCGGAAGTCCCTCGACGGGAGTACGCATTGGTCGGCTTCGCAAGCCCAAGTTACACACGTTTGGAACGTGTAAACAAGTTTTTGGATTGTTACGTGGAGATATCGTTCGTAGAGTTTGTCACGTTCTCGTTGGGTCTACATATTAGAATATTGGACTTTTCTTCATACATTGGTTGGTCTCTACGATCCGGTTAAGCGTTCTGCCCCTTGGAGTACCCTTACTCTAAGTATAATTGGTCTGCCCGTACCCAGGGTGAAGAGTTCCGACCAGGGTACACTACCCAGAACGGTCTCGCATTTTATACCCAAATCAATTCACAGCGACGATCCACCAATTGTGCAACCAGCCCATTCCATTGGGTAAATAAGGAGAGATGGAGAAGCAAAAATCGGACCAGGCATCCTATGCTGATGATCGGTCGTCTGCTAGCAGCGAACGAAAAGATCTCATCGTAGGCGAAGGTTCGCGGGGTACCCCTGTCAGTTGGAAGGCCGGGCACGATGGTGGTCAGGTTCTCGACACTACGGTGTTCGATTTTGAACTTGACTCCACCACATCGCCGCCCAAATCCCACCGCGGCATTGAAGTCGCTGAGGCCACGGAAGCACACGATGATGTATGTTCCGATGATAAATCGCTGTATCAATCTCCACCTGCCTCTAATAGCTCATCGGAGTTGGAGGTCGGTGTTGAGCGGATGACCATGGGGGCGGATCATACCCCATGGGAGCATAAAAAAGGACGTGCGGCAGCATGGGGCTGCATGCAGGTCGGGGCCCCAGGAGCCCCCACAGGTGTCAGTACCTCCAAAGTAGGATGCCAACACGCTGCCCATGACCCAAGCTAACGTCCAAGCCATGTATGAAGCAATGATGGAGCGTTTCATGGGAGACCGGTGCCGATCGCCTCCGCGCCCGCATGCCCAAGACCGATCTGCCCGGCAAAATGTCAATACTTGCCGGGATGTCGATATGGAGACAGTGGCTTCAACGGATAAGGCTACCCGATGTGGCAGACCAGTTAGCAGAGGAAGACGCAATCCGCAGCCATCCCGACCGCGCCGATCAAGCAAAAACAGCGATTTTGACATGGAGTCGATCGGCGATCCGGATAACCACTATGTGTCAGACGGTGCAGGTGCGGGCAGAACGCGCAGGGCTAACCTAGCCTCTGCGACCGCCTTTGATTTTGGATCTACTGCGATCCCACGCATTCGCATGGCTGCGACCACGGATCTCAAGGATTTCATTGTCAAGGACGCCGACGAGGAGCAAGCCAGATCGTGGTTTGGTCGGGTCAAGTCTGCTTTCTTACGGGATTAGACACCAAAAAAGGAACGGTGTTTGATCTTTAGAGATCTGCTGAAAGGAACGGCTGCGAACTGGGTCCGACAGTTGAGTCGGGATATCCGATCTGACTGGGACCTACTATGTTCAGAGTTTGAGGGGCAGTGCTGCAACTCCGGATTCTCCAGCGCCCGCAAATATCATCACATACAGAAGCGGGGCGACGAGACGCCGATTGAGTACTTGCACCGCTTGAACGTGGCTGCAATTCGCGCCGGGATAGTGATCAAGGAAGGCAACCCGCCGACCGGTGCCGCTTTGGAACACGTGGGTCACTATATTAGTACCCTTGATGACCAAGATCTGGCCGATCAGCTCACTCTGCTGCGCCTCAAAGATGTGGGGGAAGTGGAGCAGACTGACGCTGCAACACTCACGCAGCATGAGGGCGAAGGGCGCCGTTGGATCGGGTCGCTACAGATCTAAGACCCAGACCGATCCGGTGAAGAGACCCTTGACCAGATCGGCCCGTGCTGTTAAGGCGATCGCGACTGAAGACAGCACTGGATCGGAAGAAGAAAGTAGCGGCCAGTACAGTCGGGCTCCCGGAGTTGATCAAGCCCAAGGACAGCCCCGATCAGGTACATGTGATGGCGGCGACTAGATCGCGAACTCAGAAGTCTCGCCGATCGTTCCCAAAGGAAAGGCTGAGTGAGTGCGTTGTGCAATAGCTAAGGGCGGAACGGATCCTCAAGGCGCAGGACGAAGAAGAGTGGATCGTAACCTGAAGGCTTATCTGCGTGGTGAATTGTCCAAGTTAACGAATGATCAAGCGAAAGAGTGTACCAAGATCGCGGACAGTTACGATGTGGATGACAATGGATTGCTATATTCCTTCCGTGACGTTGACCAAGACAGTGCCGATCGAGATCGACTGGCGAAACTGGTGATCCCTGAGTTGCTACAGCCGGATGTCCTTCATCACTACCATGTAAGTCTAGAAGGGGGACATCAGGGCTTATGCAGTACATATCACAAGATCAGGGACCACTTTCACTGGAGAGGACTTTTTCGGAGCGTGCAGGAATATGTGGGCTGTTGCACCGATTGCGAGACCGGAAAGGGCAGACCGATAATCAAGGGCCGATCGCCCGGAAATATCGAGGCTACCTACCCTTTCCAGGTGATAGCGATGGATCACATACCGTCACTGCCCAGATCGACACGCGGCAACACTGAGCTGCTGATCTGGGTTGACCTATTCACCGGTCTGGTGATTGCAAAGGCTAGTGCATCCTGATCTGCGGAGCAGATCGCCCAGAGTTACGAGAATGCGTGTTCAGAAGGTTCGGCGCCAGCGAAGTTATCAGACACGATCGGGAACCTGGTTTTATGGCCGAGGTGTTCCGGTCGTTCAATAACATGCTAGGCCAGAAACAGAGTGCGACGATGGCATATCGTCCGCAAGCGAACAAATGGGCTGAACGCATGGTTCAGACAATAACAAGGGCGATCAAGATGTATGTGGCCTACCCAGACCAACGTGACTGGGATGAGTATGCAGAAAGACTGGTATTCGCACTCAACTCTTCAACCGATCGGGTCCGAGGAGAAACGCCTTTCTATCTGGCGTATAGATGGGACCCTCGATCGACACTTGAAGCGGCGATACCGATCGTCAGCACTCGGACCCGTGATCGCGATGCCCGCCGTTGGCGTATGCAGGTCCAGAAGCACTATCAACATGCGAAGGAAGTCGTCAACGAAAAGTTGCTTCAGGCCATACAAGATCGGGCAGACCAGAACAACGACCAAGTCCGACCTCATGGTATTGAACCAGGGGCGAGGGTATGGCTATACCTCGATCGAGTAAAGGAGGGCTATGCGAAGAAGTTAGCTCATATGTGGCACGGTCCTTTCGGTGTAGCAGAGCTGATAGGTGATCATGCTGCCCGTCTGATCGGCACGGATTATAAAGTTTTTCCGATCGTGCATGTGTCCAAATTGAAGCTGGTCAGAGAGTTCCCCGATCGGCCCAAAACACCCTGTCTGGTGGATGAAGCGGAGAGATTCGATTTTGATGAAGCTCTACTGACGGAGGACAGTTGGGAAAGGCCATTGTAGGAGGACGAATTCGAGGTGGAGAAGGTGCTAGATGTCCGATCGGTCAAGAAGAAAGGTTTCGGTCGTACCCACCGAGAATATCTGGTCCAGTGAAAGATCATGATGAAGCAACTTGGATCGATGAACTTGATCTAAATTGTGGAGCACTGCTACGAGAGTTCGAGCGAGAAAGAGTCAGTCGGAATCGCTTCGCAGTGATGAAGACTCATGAAGATGCAGACCAAGACACGCAGTAGCACCGATCAGACCGATCGGTGTGAATATGTGTAAGGTCTGAATTATTGTGAACATATGATAAACTGTGATGAACTGGAGTAGTGGAGTGACGAACGTGATGATGATTTTCGCGATGTGAATGGAACTGTATATGATAACGTGTTGGTGCAAGTTTGGATAAAGTGATGAATTTTGGTCAAGTGACCAGGTGATCAAGAAGTTTGAAAGAATGATGAAATATATTATGAATTATCTGGTCATCTACTACCGTATCAAGATTCGCAATCACCCCACATGCAACCGATAGTCAGCGCCGGGTCATCTACAATCTGGTCCTGGAACTGATTACGCCAAGGCTCCTTCCGATCCATCTGGATCAAGGCGTCCTTCAGGTCTGCAACTGGCTCGTCACAGCGGAAGCCGGGATACCAGATGCCATACTCAGCTAACGCCCCGAGGCTCTCGATGCGACGCTTGGCCATGTGAAGAAACACTGGATATAAGAAAACATCGAGGTCGCACTCGCGGGCCAACATCCCTTCCAGTACAAACTGGCATAGGATCAGCCAGGCCTCGCCCGCTCGACTCCGGCGCTGTTTCCGTAGATTCCGATACAGGATCAAGTCTACGTCACGCAACTTCTGACCCGCGGGAAGGACGATGTAATGGGTGGATTCCCATATCGCTTGGCAGTGGGCTGCATTGAAAGTCCGAAGTCTATCCAAGAGCGAATTTACCAAAGGAGTTGAGGCAAATATCGAGTGAAACTTGGCGCTTAGCAACACCTCCCATGGCCGATCTGCATATACCAGAGAGATCTGTGCTCCTGTAACCAGATCTGCTCGCCACGCAGATGGGTCAAGAGTCTTCGCAGCTGGAGGGAAGAGCCAAAAGTCGGGTCGGGACAGAAACCGGACGAGACCTTGTTTGGTCAGGGCTGACCGGTGCAAGCTACAGATCTGCCCCAGTGACCACGGCATAATGGCGTCGAAAGTCCGCGATGGGAGAGGTCGATCTCCAATCGATATTCCCTTCAATCGGGCGTGACGGCGCAGTCCAGATGTGCCAGAACGGCAAGAAGGCACTGATCCGGGTGTTTCACGAGCCCGTGCAGTTTTGTTACTCTGGGAACTGATCGCCTGATCAGTCCCCGATGCAGACTTCATCGGGCTGGACCTCGACGCCGATAGGACCGGTACTTAGATAACGCGCTGAGTGTGAACTCAGAATCTCCCGATCCGCTGTCCGAGTCCCCTCCGGAGGAGACCTCTGTGTGCTGGGTACGAACAACACAGGGGCGCGAATGAGCATAAGATTTGGCGATGTTAGAAGTGTCATTTGCAGCCGATCTTGGGCTTGAGAGATGCGCCGTCGTCTTGGCTTTCTTTTGGGTCACCGCCGCTTCTCCTCAAATTCGGAGTCTCGAGCTATGCCCCGCGCCCTTGAGCCCCTCGACGCGTCCTTGCGTTTACGCTTGGAAGTTTTCGAAATCTTGGTGTGCCGAATTTTAGCCAATGAGTGGCATTGTTCCCGACCCTGGTGTAGGTCGACCATAACGGCCGATGCAGACCGGTCCGCGCTGGAGCTAATAGCCGGACGCCGGTACAGCAAGTCTGTCAGATGTTTATGGCACTGCTCTACGGCAGCCCAAAGGCGGTCTGACTCCTGGGTCCAGGTGTCCGATTGGCTCTGGAAAGACCATATCTTATCGACCTGACCCTTGACCACGACCTGTAGCTCGCTGATCTGCCGCTCTAGGTCACCGTGTTGGGTACGGAGTAGGGTCCGGTCGGACTGATCCTCCAACCTCTGCCGGTTGACCAGCGTGAGCTGTTCCCGGAGGTGTGACCAGTACGCTTCTAGGCGAGACAGATCATGCCGAGCGCCGATCAGCCCGTCCAATATGGGGCGGAGCTGATCGCAGTGGTCACGCGACTGTCGATCAGCCGCAAGCAAGGCGTCAACCGCTTGATCGATGTCAGTGGGCAACCGATCTGCATATGAAGAGAGGTTAGGGCAGTTCCAAGGCGAAAATCGGATCGATCGACTTACCTCGCGCTGTTTGTTGGGCAATCTGGGCCCGGAGATGTGCGTTCTCGGCGAGAACATCTTTCAACTGCGCAGCCAGGGGGGTCAAGGTTTCGACATCCTTCCGCAGCCGCAGGAACGATGCATTCTTGATGGCCAGCTCCGACTGAAGGTCGCAGATGATCTTTCGAAGCTGATCAGACCCGATCTGATCCCTATCCGGTATGTCGGAACCTGGGGTGCTGCAAGAGCTGTCAGATCGAGTCGATCGGCTAAGGAAATCGATGTGTTGTGACTGGGCGCACAGGGCACCTGCAGGAAGCGTCAAGAGAAGTTACAAGGAGATCAGACGTACAAGGGGCGCATACCTGGTGAAGGCGGGGCCGAAGACCTGTCCATTGGTGGAATGTTGGTTGCCGTGAAGGTCAAGGAGGTCAACTACTGGCGAAAGGGGTTAACTGGTGGTGAGATCGGGTCGCTACCGTTGCGCGGCTGCGACCAGACTCAGGGGCGGCTGTGGCGAAGCGAAGGCAAAATTTTGGTCACCTTCTGTCAACGGCGTGCCGATCAGCTGGTCAGCGATCGGATTGGTGGAAACAAGGGGGGATTTTAAGCCTATCATGTGCAAGGAGTGTCAAGCACACGGATTTTGGTAAGTCACATGGCATTGCGTGTATTTTACATATTTAGTGTTTGGTACATATTGGGACCGTAAGGTTAGTAAAAAAGAATTAAATTGGTCTTGGATTGGAAAAGTGGCTAAGAGGTCCTAAGAGACTCTCTAAAAGTTTTGTTTTCTAAGTCGCCTTCGCACTTCGCGGAGTGTTTGGGGGCAGAGGGTCGAGTAATCCCCTCCTGCCCATTATACCCGGCCGGGGCGCGTCGCAGACGCATTTGGCCCGCCGGAAGTCCTTCGACAGGAGTTTCCATTGGCTGACTTCTCACAAGTTTAAGTCACGTACGTTTGGAGCGTAATAACAAGTGGATTGGTCTTTACGTGGAGATATCGTTTGTGGAATTCACGAGCATATTGGATCTTTACGTGGACATATTGGTTTACTATAACATTGGTTGGAGTTTAGACCGGCTTTGGTCTTCTCTCATATTGGTCAGGGGCTAGACCAGTTGAGTGGTCTACCCTCTATTATCTCGTATTGGTTGGGTCTAGATCGATTGGACGGTCGACCCATTGGACTATACATATTTCAAGTGTAACCGGTCTACAAGTACCCAGGGTGAAGAGTTCCGCCCAGGTTACACCCCCCCCAGTACGGTCTGCATACTATCGGACCCAAGTCAACCAGCGACACGATCCACCGAGTGTTGAACTAGCCCTTCCATCGGGTACACAAGGTGAGATGGCAACGCAAGATCAATCGGACCAGGCGTCTTCTGTTGATGATCGGTCGTCTGCTAGCAGCGGACGATCAGATCGGATCGCAAGCGAAGGTCCGCGAGGTACCCCCCCCGTAAGTTGGAAGGCTGGGCACGATGGTGGTCAGGTTCTCGACACAACTGTGTTCGATTTTGAGCTTGACTTCACCACACCTTTTATCTGGTGTATGGATGGGACCCTCTATCGACACTTGAAGCGGAGATACTTATCGGCTGCACTCGGACCCGCGGTCGCGACGACCTTCATGGCGTATGCATGTCCAGAAGCATTACCAGCATGCGAAAGAAGTCGTCAGTGAAAAGTTGCGTCAGGCTACACAAGATCTAGCAGATCGGAAAAACGATCAGGTCCGCCCTCATGGTATTGAACCAGGGGCGAGGTATGGCTATACCTTGATCGGGTCAAGGAAGGCTATGCGAAGAGGTTGGCGCTTATGTGGCACGGTCCTTTACGTGTAGCAGAGCTGATCGGTGAGCATGCCGCCCGTCTGATCACGATCGGCACGGATTACAAAGTTTTTCCGATCGTGCACGTGTCCAAGCTGAAGATGGTCAGAGAATTCCCCGATCGGCCCAAAACACCCTGTCTGGTGGACGAAGCGGAGATATTCGATTTCGATGAGGCTCTGCTGCCGGAGGACAGTTGGGAAATGCCACTTGAAGAGGACGAATTTGAGGTGGAAAGGTGCTGGATATACGATCGGTCAAGAAGACACGTTTCTGTCGCACCCACCGAGAATATCTGGTAGGCTGGAAGTCTCATGATGAAGAAACTTGGATCGACGAACTCGACCTAAATTGTGGAGCACTGCTACGAGAGTTCGAGCGAGAAAGAGTCAGTCGGAATCGCTTTTCAGTGATGCAGACTCATTAAGACGAAGATAGTAGCACCGATCAGTATATCGATCGGTGTGAATATGTGTAAGGTCGGAATTATTGTAAATTTGTGATGAACTGTGATGAACTGGAGTAGTGGAATGACGAACGTGGTGATGATTTTCGCGATGTGGATGGAAACTGTATATGATAACGTGTTGGTGCAAGTTTGGAGAAAGTGATGAAATTTGGTCAAGTGATTGGATGATCAGGAATGGGAAAAGAATGATGACATGTATTATGGATTATCTGGTCAGATAACTGCTGCATCAAGAATCGCTATCACCCCACAGACGACCGATAGTCAGCGCCGGATGGTCTCCGATCTGGTTCTGGTGCTGATTGCGCCAGGGATCCTTCCGAACGAGCTGGATAAAAGCGTCCTTTAGGTCTGCGACCGGCTCGTCACAATGAAGACCGGGATACCAGAAGCCGTCGTCAGCTAATACCCCGGCTTTCTCAACCCGACGCTTGGCCATATGAAGAACTACAGGATATAGAAAGATGTCGATGTCGCACTCGCGGGCCAGTATCCCTCCCAGAACGAACTGGCATAGGGTCTGCCAGGCCTCGCCCGCCCGACTCCGGCGCTTCTTCCGTTTCTTCTGGAATGAGATCAGGCCTTGATCATGCTGCGCTCGATCAGGAGGAAGCACTAGATAGTGTGTAGACTCCCAGATCGCTTGGATGTTAGCTTCATTGAAGGCCTTCACTCGACCCAAGAACGAGTTGATCCACGCAGCCGACGCAAACATGGACGCCAGCTTGGGACGGATGAACACTTTCCATGGATGATCTGCAAACAGACGGGCGATTTGTGGTGCTGTGACCAGGTCCGCCCGCCATGCAGAAGCGTCGGGAGCCTTTGGAGCTGGAGGAAAAAGACAGGCGTCTAGGCGCGATAGAGATCGGGATAATATCTGCTTGGTCAGGGCAGATTGGTACAAGCTACCGATCTGCCACGATGGCCATGGCGAAGTGGCATCCGAAGTCAGCGATGGGAGAGGTCGATCTCCGGCCAACAACCCTTTCAATAGGGCGTGATTGCGCAGCCCAGATGTGCCGGGCTGGAACGAAGGCACCGGTCCGGTCGACTTGCGCGTCGGTGCAGCACCATCACCCTGGGAGCTGAGCGCATTACTAGTCCCCGATGTAGGCTTCGCAGGAACGGAACCTCGGCGTTGATCGGATCAAGACTTGGATAAGGCAGTGATCAAGAACTCGGAATCACTCGATCCGCCCCCCGAGTCCTCTCCGGAGGAGACCTCTATACGCTTGATATAAGCGGCGCGGGGGCGCGAGGGCGCACGAGATTTGGGGATGATAGAGTTGTCACCTGCACCCGATCTGGGGCTTGCGAGATGCGCCAGCATCTTGGCTTTCTTTTGGGCCACCGTTCGTTTCTCCTCGAGTTCGGAGTCACGCGCTATGCCCCGCGCCCTTGATTCCCTCGACGCGTCCTTGAGCTTCTTGGAATTTTGCCAATTTTCGGGGTGCTTACTTTTGGCCAATGAGTGGCGTCGGGTCCGGTCTTGATGCAGATCGACCAGAACGGTCGATTCATACCGGTCAGTGCTAGGGCAAACAGCCGGACGCAGGTGCAACAAGTCAGTCAACTGTTGGTAGCACCGATTTACGGCCACCCAGCGACGATCTGATTCCTGGGTCCAGGCGTCCGATTGGCTCTGGAAGGACTCGACCTTCCCGATCTGGTCCCTGACCACGACCTGTAACTCGCTGATCTGCCTCACCTGGTCACCGTGTTGGGTGCGGAGTAAGGTCCGATCGGATTGGTCCTCCAACCTCTGCAGGTCGACCACCGCGAGCTGTTCCAGGAGGTGGGACCTATAGTCCTCCAAGCGAGACAGATCGTGCCGTGCGCCGATCAGCCCGTCCAAGATCGGTCGGAGCTGATCGCAATGATCATGCGACTGCCGATCAGCCGTGAATAAGGCGTCGAACGTTTTGGCGATGTCGGCGTGCAACCGATCTACATGCAAAGGAGGGTCAGACCAGACCCAAGATGAAAACAGACCGATCGGCTTACATCGCGTTGCTTGGTGGGCGATCTGGGACAGGAGATGTGCGTTTTCAGCGGTCACCTCCTGCAACTTCGTGGACATGGGGATCAACGTATCCACCTCCTTCCGCAGTTGCAGGAGTGAAGAATCCCTGATGTCTAACTGGGACTGGAGCTCACGGACCGTTTTCCGGAGCTGATCGGTCTCGATCTGATGCCTGTCCAGTGTGTCGGACTCTGAATTGCTGAGATGGCTGTCAGATCGGGCCGATCTGGTAGGCGAATCGAGATGGGGCGATGAGGAACGCAGGGCACCTGTAGCAAAGAATGTCAAGAGAGGTTACAAGACGATCGGGTGTACAAGGCAAGTACCTGGCGAAGGTGGACTCGGAGATCCGTCCATTGGTGAAGTCCACTTCTGTGAAGATCTGGAATACGATGAGATCGGGCCGCTACCGTTGCGCGGCTGCGACCAGACTCAGGGGGCGGCTGTGGCGAAGCGGACCCAATAATTTTGGTCGTTTTGCGTCAGCAGCACACCTATCGGCTTGTCGGCAATCGGATTGGTGGAAATCAAGGAGGTTTTTGGGCCTATCATGTGCAAGAGGTGTCAAGAACACGGATGTGGTAAGTCACATGAGATTGCGTGTACTTACATATTTTCATGTGTGTACATATTGGGGGCCATAGGGGGTAGGGAGTTTTAGTGTTGGTTTTGGTTTCGCCTGCTAAGAGCGTTTTTTTGTTTTACGTCTTAATTGTTGGGCATTTAACTCAACCGGAGGTCGTTTCGCCTTGTACATCAGTAGCCTCTGCACGCCGCAGATTGTTTGGGAGCGGAGGGTCAAGTAATCCCCTCCAGCTCATTATACCCGGCTGGGACGCGATACAGACGCATTTGGCCCGCCGGAAGTCCCTCGACGGGAGTACACTTTGGTCGGCTTCTCAAGTTCAAGTTACGCACGTTTCGAACGTGTTATTAAGTCTTTTGGATTGTTACGTGGAGATATCGTTCGTGGAGTATATCACGTTCCCATTTGGGTCTCCCTATTGGCTTATTGGAGTTTTATTCTCATATTGGTTGGGATCTACGATCGGTTGAGCGATCTGCCCTTTGGAGTATACTCACTCCAAGTATAACTGGTCTACCCGTACCCAGGGTGAAGAGTTCCGCCCAGGGTACACTACCCAGCACGGTCTCCCACATTTAGACCAAAGTCGATTCCCAGCACCGATCCACCGAGTGTGTTACCAGCCCATTCCATCGGGTACACAAGGTTAGATGAAGAACAAATCGGACCAGGCGTCCTGTGTTGATGATCGGTCGTCTGCCACCAGCGGACGATCAGATCGGATCGAAGGCGAAAGTTTGCGGGGTACTCCCCCCCCCGTAAGTTGGAAGGCCGGGCACGATGGTGGTCAGGTTCTCGACACTACGGTGTTCGATTTTGAACTTGACTCCACCACACATCGGTTGCCATCTTCTTCTTCCATATTCAATGATCCTTAGCGACAAATATCGTGTTGAACTTTTATCATGAGTGCCAAGCGGCCCACACAGCGTCTCATCAAAGTCTTAAACCTTCATCATGCGAATAACGTGAAAATTATGGCTTGGAATTATGGCTTGATTGACCAGAAGGAAGAGAATATTGTGAGCCAGATAGTGTGGGGAGCCGAGGGCGCACGACTTTTCGTTGCCTTTATCATCGTAGATGGACCCGCCGTTGGGCTTAGAAGCTGCGCCTGTGTCTTGTCTTTCTTTGGCGGTGCTGCGGGTTTCATTACATGGTCTGGTTCACTTGTTACGTGCCGCGCGCTAGAGCCCCTCGCCGCGACTGTTGCTTCCGATTGAGTGTGTTGTTAAATATTTGAATGGGGGAAGAACATTTTAGGCCAATCAGCAAGCCAGATAGTGTGGGGAGCCGAGGGTGCACGACTTTTCGTTGCCTTTATCATCATGATTGGACCCACCGTTGGGCTTAGAAGCTGCAACTGTGTCTTGGCTTTCTTTGGCGGTGCTGCTGGTTTCATCTCATGGTCTGGTTAACTTGTTACGACCCGCGCCCTAGCTCCCCTCGCCGCGACGGACGCTTCCGATTGAGTGTGTTGTTAAATATTTGACTTGGGGAGAAACAGTTTTCGGCCAATCAGAAGTGACCCGGGACGGCCGTCTCGCGATGACCAATCTGGTCGATCGGATTATGGAGGGTTGAGTAGGAACTGTCAATTATTGAAGTCAGCGCTGAAGTAACCAAGAAGTAGTGGGTTAAAGAAGTGATTTACTTTGATGTAAGAGTTAGTAACACTTAATAGAATCGAATTTCCCCTGAACTAGAAAGATCTCTGGCGTCCCTCCAAAACCTTCTCTACTGTTCCCATACAAAAACCAAGTGTAATACCAAGGAATCGTTGAGTGAACGCCTAAGCAAGTGGAACAGCAGCATTATAAAGCTAGCTAGTGCTGGGGCAGCCTAGAACTACTATTGGGAAGTGTGCCCTAGTGTGTTTGGTTGATTTGTTGATTCAGGCGGTAGTATCAAGTTCCCGAGAAGTAAAGCAACGAGGACTGGGTTATTACCTCCTTGTGTTGTTGATTAAGTAGATTTACTAAGATTTTCAACACCTTCACGACAACGTGGCGTCGCTGTAAAGGCTGTTGCAGAACGCGTCTGAGATGAAGATGTAGTCAAGGCGGTTCTTGCGAGGCATCGACCCCATGAACACGCGTGCCTCATCGTGGTGGATCCTTCAGGAGGGCGAGTCTCCGTTCGCGTTCGACAGCGCGCTATCGCTCAAGACGGGAGCCAGCAGCGACGAAATGGAGGAACTTGTGTATCTGCATATGATCAACCGAGTGCTGACTACAAATAAGCCAGATAAGGACACGACGTCTGCCACAAAGTGGAAGAAGCTCATAGGAACATCGGTTCCGTCCAAGCTCCAAGACATCTTTGTCTCTTGCGGCAAATAATGGAAGGTAACGCCGAAGATCTTTGAGCTAACGCGTTTCACCAAGTCACTGAGCGCTTTCGAGCTATCGCTCATGTCGATTGCGCTGACGCTGTTTGCGTAAACCACTGGATCCAATACGTCATGAGTCATCCGGTCGAGTGGATCCCCGCCCACCACACTCGCCTGCTGCACCCAAACGCGCTGCTAGGTTGGCAATCTGGGCATGGCGCATTGGCGTGAGATTCAATGGAAGGGTCACCTGTTCGATGAACTCGAAGAAGTAAGGCGAATCGACGGCCACTATCCACCGGATGAATCGGTTTCTTTAGATCCAAATCGCAGAACACGGCTTGGTGATGCCAGTAGCGGGTGGCGTAGCCACTCGTTGCTGAAGGGGCCCCGAAGTTACAAACAACTTGGAACAACGCCAGCGTGTTGACCGTGAGAATGAACGGCGACAAGAAGAACGTACTACTCCTGATCGACAACCTACTATCGAAATACGAGCTGTCTTGTGTCCAAGAGACCAACTTTGCGGACCGTTCGCACCTCGCAAACTTCATGTTCTACCTCTAGTCCTCCTTCGGACACACGCGGTTCCTAAGCGACGTGAACACGCTCCTGGATCGGCCAACGCGCGGTCGGAGCAAGAAAGTGCTGACAGTGCTCCGCACCGACTTCCCAGGTTTTGCATCGGCAGAGGAGCTCCATCGCATGCCGTCCCTGGCCGGTACCTCTTCGTGCGATTGATGGTCGAGCTTGCTCCCGTCTACATCCACAACGTGTACGCGCCAGTGGACAAACAAGAAAAACAAGCGTTCTTTTCCAACTTAGAGACGGAGAGTTCGAAGATGACGCGACGCACTTGGTTCTTGGCGACCTCAACACTCCGCTACACCCGAGAGTCGATTGTTCGACGACGGATCTGCGCTATGAACAAGTCGCCGCGCTGCCTCGGGTGGTTAGCCCGCCTTGGTGTCGTGGTCCGGATTTGCCGTTATCCTGAGAATCTTGGAGTTGATTTCAACCTTCCTGTCCGCATCTTCGAGACGGTCATGAAGTGTGTTTAGCAGCGCCGTATTCTCGTCGCTGAAAATCAACTCTGTAACCTCGACGATAAGCGACGGGTGCGACGCCTTGCGGATCTTCGTGTGGTGCTTATCGATGAAGAACGCTGACTCAGCGGACGACTTTAGCGCTTCGGGACGCTTCACATCGTTCGGACGCACGTGATGACGGACTCCTACTTCTTGTCCACCGTCACGTCAATAAAGTTGAACTTGACTTCCATCACCTGGAGTGCACTGGAAGTAGTTGGAGGTCGCGACTCCATCCAGCGGTTTTGGCATCTGTTTTGTCAGCATATTGCTGAAGTCGATACCTCCTCGCGAGTGCTTCTACTTGTTCGTGACAGTGGTGAAGCCGTCCGTACCGTTCGTCAGCATCAGGCCAGGCTTAGGTGGCGCCTTTTGTCTCTCTGGCGGCGAGAGGCGTCTTCCGGATTCAGTGAACGTTGTGATCGAGAGAGCGTCGTCAATGTCGATTACTCTCTTTGCGAGTTGAGTGGCCGCAGGTTGCTGGCCATGCTGAGCTCTGATATGGAGCTAGCCATGCTCATTCGTCTCCTCGTTTTTGAGCGTGTTGCCGAGCGGGAATAAGACTGGTCCGGCTGGAGCATCTTGCGCATATGTCCTCGGTGGAGTAGGAGACGACTTCGACTGGGTTTTCGATGGCTTCTGTTGGGAAGCAGGCTCCACAGCCTTAGTTGGGGCTGATCGACCAAACCCTGCATTCGACGAGTCAGGCGACTTCAAGTAGATGCTGGGTGCGAGCGGAAGCCGAACGGGAGACGCTCCGACGCGAATGGCGCATCTTTGCCGTGCAAAGGGTAAACTTTGTTGCTGAACACGATCTGGTTGCACACTAAGCCGTTCACCATCAGCAGAGGTGGAAACTCACTCGACCGGAAGTACACTCGTCACGTTGCCGAAGTGAGACCCGTCGCCAGTTTCACGTCCGGGGACGTGTCGTACACTGGTTCGCACCTAAGTTGGTACAGAAGACGCAGCATGAGATCTGTGTCTGTGTCCAAATCTACTTTCAAGACGTCCAAGAAGAAATTGCTCGCGAGGACGTTTAATGGCTTGAACGGATACACACCGCCAAGGGTGTTGACGGTTGTGCGAGTCCATACACGCCTCGCGGTCCTTGAGATTGAAACGCAGTTTACCACCGGGCTTCTTCGACAATCACTTCTGCTCGTAGATACGGTCAAGCGCTCGGTTGAGGTAACTCTTCTCCACAAGCGCGGTCATGATCTTGGACAGTGGCGTCTTGGCGAACGTCTTGCCTGTCTCGATCATCATGTCATACTTGGCACGGGGTAGATCATACGGGCGAGACTGATCGATACAACAAGCGATGTCAACCAGTCGCCACCGGCACGTTCTGGCGCTCGATCGTTTCCATGTCTACAACGAGCGGCTTGGGATTCTCCACGCGGCGACGAGCGGAATCGACTTCGGCGTTGTCTCGACGGATATCTTCTTGCTGGCGGAGCAATGTCGCCATCGTCGGACGTGGATCTCCAGCATCTTCATCACCAACACCTTTGTCCGCAACATTGTCAGCGTTAATGGTAGCGGCGCCATAACCCGCGGTTGCAGATGACATTGCCTCGTCGTCATCAGGCTCGTCACAGGCAGGAGACGGGGGGACATCTCATCGTCTTCATCACAGAAGCCATCAGGAGACGAGGGAAGCGAAGCTATCGGGTCACGTTGCTCGCTTGCGCTGGTTCCCGCTAGGCCCACCAGCTGCACGATGGCAGAGGAAGGGAAAGGAAGAGTAGTCGACAGTGGCTGAGGCGGCATGAGCAGTGACGACGGGGAAGTCACCACAGTAGGAAGCGCGGGGTCCTCAGCGTCTTCAGAGAGAACAGAACGGAGACCGTCAGCAGTAACGTCGGCAGGTCCGTGTGACGGGAGGCTATCAGTTGGTCCGACGGGTGGTCAGAAGAGATCACGGTTCCAAAGCTTGAGCGACAGGGCGGTCGAGGTGGCTGAGCGAGAAGATGGGGCGGCAGCTGGATTCTCCATGGGAGAGGCCAGTGCAGGAACCTTGGAGTTGAGGAAGGTGGATACTTCCGAAGAGTCGACTTGTGTGCTATATGTCGTCGAGTCCCCGGTAGTATCGAATATCCGACCTCAATGA
>CM047580.1:41643325-41654005 GCA_026184515.1 Peronosclerospora sorghi | reverse complement strand
CCGAGTCGAAAGACTGACTACTTAAGTAAATTTACATAATACACTTTACAATTTATCTTAAAGTACAACTTAGCTGAAACATGCACAGCGCGACGATCGTCGCGTGCTCGCCATCCTCTGCCTTAGATCCTACCTGGTAAAAAGTGTTCAGACCAGGTAGTATAAGATTTGGAATAGTGAAAACAGACTTTAAGTTTATTTTCTAACATGGTATGCGTGGAGAATAATCGCCTACAGTATATTGCCGACCACCTAGTCGATATGCGGTGGGAGTTGTATTCTGGAGTCATGGATGCGATAAACGACGGTGACCACGACGCAGCGAAGTTGGTCGCAAAATGATTTGGTCGCAAAATCGTTTTTCCGTCCACATTTGCTGGAATCGATCGACAGATTAGCCACCTCTATCATGATGCCATGGCAATTGTGCACAAGCGTGGGCACCCAGACCTTTTTGTCACATTCACGTACAATCCAACGTGGCCCGAGATCACTGCTGAGCTTAAACCGGGACAGACCGCGCAGGATCCACCGTATTCGATTGCGCACACAGTCGTTGACAGCAAAATATCTCATTTCTTTTTTATTTCAAAGAAAATGTAGATATACTTAGTTTCAGTGAAACAATCCGTCGGAACGACGGGTACCATTCACTCGTCTATATATATAATAAAATTCGATCCGTCTTTTGGTGTACGTAGCTCTCATTTTGATTCGCTGAAATTGACTGACTTACGTAGAATAGCATCCAGCCTGTTAGGTACATCAACTTACATAACGTCTCCCGCACACATAAAAGTGCTATTACCTGCTGAGAACAGAGCGCGTGCACGTCATTCGAAACGTTGTATATGAAGAGGCGCTCAATTAGATAAAATATAGAATATAGTGTATATCTATTTGCCGTGACTTCGCATTTTTCTCAGGTCAACCCCAATTTACATTCTTCAGTGTTACAAATATTAGATTAATTGCCCCGTTGGTACAACAGGGACTATGTTAGTGTTTATATAACGAAATATATAATAGGGGGTGTCAAAATTAGAATTTTCAGCAGGTTTATACCACTTTTTAAGGATGAATTTTCGAGATATTATTTGAACCGTAGTTCAGCTTTTATTCCCCGTTTCAAAGCCTGACACACCTGAGATAACAAGTGCGAGAGTAGTGGAACTGCACTGCCGTAAAAACAAGAGATGGTATCGTGCAGCGGTAAAAAGGTATCCTGCAGCGGTAACCAGCCACAATACCGCTGCACGATACCATCTAATTAAATTCGAGGCGTGAGACACGACGACGTTGCTCTACCAATTTATTATACAGCAGTGAGGTCCGAGATATTAACGGCATTGGTTTCCGGTGTGCATTTAACGCAAATTTTAGAGATCAGACCCGAGTGTTTTCATCGGATTTAGCTTTATTCGTCAGTGATACAGCCCTCGGAAGCAGACTTTACATTCTTAATGAACTTATAAAGCGTACTACGGGTGGCCTTAAGCGGCGGCGCGACCCACTCCTTTTTTCGCTGCACTAGTTCTTCCGCGGACACGTCGATCAAATCAATGCGGGTTTTTCCCGCATCAATTGTAATCTTGTCGCCAGTCTTGACGAGCGCAATTGGGCCGCCCACTTGCGCCTCGGGGGTAATATGTACGATAATAAATCCGTGCGAGCCACCCGAAAAGCGGCCGTCCGTAAGCATGGCAACGTCCTTACTCAATCCAGCTCCCATGATCGCGGAGTAGGACCAACTACAGAGGACACAAAATCAAAGCGCATGATGTGAGCACAGCCAAATTTCATGTAGCTATCAAGCGAAGAAACGCTTACGCATTTCACGCATTCCGGGACCGCTTTTAGGGCCTTCATAGCGGATAATTACGACATCATTCTTCTCCAAACCACTCATCATATCCTCCTCACAGTCGTAAACCTTGGATGTGTCAATAAATACTAGGCCTTCCTTGCCCGTAATCTTAGCTACAGACCCCTCTGGAGCCAGTTCACCTCGAAAAATAAGTAGGTGTCCACTTGACTTCCGTGGGGTTTAAGACGGGAAACGGCAGTTTTCTACAGTCCATGGAGGAATTTCAAGTTTGATTCGGTTCTGATGTTCACATTCACATTCGATTGCACCGACCATGGAGCAGCTATTTTCGCAGACAGGACAAGCATATGCAGTTTACCAGGCTTCGGTAGTGGCGTTGGGATAGAAAGATGCGATGGGTGTGCTCCCACGCGCCCATTGTCACGTTGATGCTGTCGAGCTCCGTAAGCGAATTGCTCTTATCCGTCCATACCCCGCAACAAGAGCTCGCGACGCTCCTTAAGGCTCTCGACAAGTGGCAGCAAGCAAACGAGCACGCGCTAGTGGACACAATAGTCTCGTTTCTCGGGACAAAGTATCGTCACGCGGCCACGTCCGAGGCGACGGACGAGCAATTGATGACAGTATTCGTGTCCCTCGCGTGTAAGAGCATCTTATCCCTGGACCAGGCCTCGTCCAGCTCGAGCATCCGTTCTGTGTCGCGTTGCAATCGAAACATGCTCTTAAAGTGGATACCACGTCCACCCTCGCCCACTGCTTTGGTCGCGTGCTCGCGACGGACGTTGCCACGCTCTTACCAGTCATCTTCAAGTGGAACGAACCGTCTCAAGGGACGACGGACCCGGTCCAGGCATTTGACGTGGAGGTTGTTACGGCCGCGGTCGACGAGGTCTCGACCACTTCCACGGACGAGAAACTGCTCTTACTGCCGTACGTCGCCATGCTCCAGCATGAAACTTGACGCGGTCTGTAGTACCATGGACAACGAAACGCGCGCCACGACACAATGAGGAGTGACGCTCGCCACGCACCTAGCGCGCGACGAGTTTTATACGTGCGTGCAGTTCTTGATCGAGGCGCCGCGCCACGTGTTTGAGCACGTTCAAGTGTCGGGCACGTGTTTCGCAACACGCTGGCGCGGGAGGTGGTGCCGACCATGGCCCGTTCTGTAGCGACACAATCTTCGCCCCGACACACACCGCGCGTCCAAACCCGCGCCCTCGCGATCCTCTCGGCCGCGTTTCAAGCCTTAGTGGACGTTCCTTGCGCGCCCGTGCCGCACGAGCTCGTGCCGGTGGTTGCCACGCTCCTGGTCGCCCTCGCGGAGCGCCATCGTGCCGTGCGACAAGCAGCAGTCGCGTGTCTCGCGCACTGGACAGAATGGGCGGTCACGAGTAAGAGCCGAAATGCTCGTGTGCTCGTCAAGGCCATGCGCCATGTCCTCCATGCGAAAGAAGAGCTTGTCATGGACGCCACGTCGGTGCGGGTGCAATGTGGCTCGTATAGTGAACAGCACACAGAGTATAGCATTTTTCCACCTGCTCTTAAAAGGGATCACGGCCGCAGATAGAGCACTAGCGGGACGCGTGCTGCCCCTCTTGACACTGGTTCGTCACACGTCCTTGTGGCTGGAATCGGTCGAGGTTGTTCACGAAACACTGGCGAGGGGGGTTATGGACGACGCCACAAGCAACATGCTCTCTACCTTGATCGAGCGGTACTTGGATCCGAAAATTGCTCTTCCAGGCGATACCACCCTGTTCCCAAAAGCGTGGCTCGACGCTCTTCTAGCCGTTTTACGATCCAACCAGCCGGGCATGGACCCTTGCAAGCCCTAGTCACGGCCAAACTGTCGGTGGAAGTGTATGAAGCGCTGGATGAAGCCTCGCGTCATGAGGTGGTCGCGACCTTGCTGTCGTTGGTGCTCACGGCCGAGGAAGTCGTGGCCTCGAACTCCATGGCGTGTTTGACGCGGGTCCCCATTGGTAGTGGCATGTTTGCCCGGTTGCTGGAAAAACAACAAAATGCTCCCCAAGTGAATCTTTCGACCCTGAGCGGGCTGCTCGAAGTCCTGGCCGTGCAACTGGAAAACGAGCGATCAAGGAGGAACGGACGACGGCACGAACAAGCTCCTGGTGGCGTTGTGCCACGTCTTGGCGTTCTGTAGCAACCCACCCGTGAACACGAGCATCTCGGACTAACTAGTGCAAGTGCCCTGTAACTGTTTGCGTCGGGTTTGTAAAGCCAAGACGCAATTAACGAGTGAAAACGGATTGAAGAGCACGACACACGCTCTACCCGTCGAGCGTCTCAATCGCTGTAGCCATCGTATTAGCCCTGTACATACCACCACAAGCACCAGCACCAGGGCACGCATGGCGAATAATGTCATGACGTTCCTCTTCCGTGATGCGACCGGCAATGTACTCACCGTATGCTTGGAAAGACGAGACAATTTCAAGCGTTTCGCCCTTGGAGCTGCAACCGGCACGGATGGTACCACCGTAGACCATCAGTGACGGGAGGTTCACACGAGCCATGGCGATGACGTATCCAGGCATGTTTTTGTCACAACCCGGGATGAAGATATTACCATCGTACCATTGAACACCCATACCGTCTCAATCGAGTCAGCAATCAAGTCCCGTGACTGGATACTGTAGCTCATGCCATCCGTTCCATTACTAATACCGTGGCTCACGCCAATCATGTTGAAACGAAAACCCACAAGGCCCGCCGCGTTCACTCCCTTTTTCACGTCCCCCGCCAGATCCAGCAAGTCCATGGTACAAGGATTTCCCTCCCACCACATGGATGCAATACCCACTTGGGCTTTGTTCATATCTTCTTCTGTCAAACCTGTAGCATAGAGCATGGCTTGGGATACACCACGTGCCTTGGGCTGCGTCACGGTGGCACTGTAACGATTCATGCTCCCTTCTTCATCCATGCTATCCTTACTAGAAGTAGCCAACGCGCGCTGAAGGGAGGTGGGGTGTGCGTTGGTGTCAGGTGAATAACGGCGGATATTCAAGTCCCTCGGAGCTTTGTGCTGTCGGCCCCTACCCTGGGGCTTAACAACACTGAGGGATCCCCCAGTAGGGGCGCCCCGCACCTACTGGAAGCCGTCGTTTCCCGACGGCTTGGGCGAGGGATTTTTACCTAACCTCGGCCCCTTAAAGCGAGAGTCTCGCTCGGGGTTTCTCGGACATCTGTTCCGCAGGTGATCCGTGCTTCCACATAGGAAGCATCTCAGCGGTCCATGCCGCTGCAGCATTGCCAGGAGCTCCGACTCGAAGCTCTGCGAAGTATAGTCAGAGTGACTCTTTGAGGAAGGTTTCTCCTCCGCTTCGACCTGACTCAGGTCCATGGGTTCGGGACCCACCTTAGAGGAACGAAAGTTCATCTCGGCGTTGAACGCCATCTTAAACGCCTCCCCCAGGGATTGGGGTCGGCATCGGAAGAGCTCCGAACGTGCTGGCCCTTCTTTCAGGCCTCCCATTAACACGGGAATGGACACATCGTCCGAGTACGCTTTCGCGTACATCCCTGCCAACAGTGTCTTCAGTTCTTGGATGTACGTCTCCAAGTCCCTAGTGCCCTGACGGCACCTCAGAAACGCCAGCTGATTCTGGAAAACCAGATCGGGCGTGGCATACATGTCCATAAGCTTTTGATTAAGGACTTCGCAGGTGGGAACACGTCCTTGACCGCCTCCGGACACGTAAACGCCCATGCACGGGCTTTAACCGTAAGATGGGTCAGTGCAAGTCCCACTTGCAAGTGATCCGCGATCACATTCGCTGTGGCGAAGGCCGTTTCGACCTGTCGAAGCCACACATAAAGTTTATCACCTTTTTCACCGGTGAGTTCCTTTATCTTAAAGGACAACGGAGGGCGCACCCCCGTAGACGTGGAATGACGTCCACGAAAATTCGCCTCATGGGCGAAGAGGGCGTTGACCCTCGTCTTTACGGCATCAAGGCCCTGCTCCGCTAGGAGCTGCATGCAGTATGGATAACAGCCTGTTAAAGGCTTCCTGCTGGACGAGGGTTAGCCTCTCCAAATCGTCCTGATTCATCCTTCGCAGAGGATGTTGTCGTCTACCAACACAGGTGTTGGATTGACTACAAGTGCTACCAGATGTAGCAGGTGCGTATACGCACGGTGCGGCTAGCGCACAGAGGAAGACTTTCCTAAAGCGGCGATGTGCCGCTACTTAGCCGATACGCCCTTTTAAAAGGGCTTAGTAAGAGAGATCTCTCTTACTCGGGGCTAAGTTTTCCCTTGGTTTACCAGTTAGAGTTAACTAACGCCTTGAAACAAGGCTTCCCTTAGAAGGGGGAGTAGGTAAGGGACGGTGTTCCCTTACACTACTACACTCACTGCGCGCGCGACAGGTCGAGGTCGTGCGCCTATCAGTCTTAGTGTTATTTTTAAACTGAATATATATTTAATATGTAATTAGCCTAAGTTAACTAAACTAATGTAAACTATATGTAATACTAATTAGAACTTAATCCATTCGTACCTAGCCGAAATGTAATGTACACACCTGTGTACCAACACGTGGCAGGCTGCCACGCCTCCACCAAGGGCTCCTGCCCTGATTGCCTAAAATAACCAATAGGTCCAAACCTTTCGGACCGGTCAATACTGACCCCATCCGTGTTGTACTTTCGTACACAACATAACTAAATGTAACCAAAATGTAACCCTGTTACAGACCGCGTGCAGAAGTGTAGGGACCCAGCCAATAGAAACTTGGGGCGGACCGGCGGAACGGCGCGTTGACCCAACTGTGGTGGAGCGGCTGGCCAAATTTTGAGGCTTGGACAGTCGTTCCCACAGCTCCCGGACTACCGACTAACGAAGGGGCTCCTCCGGTTGTCCTGTGACAGGCCTATGTCTTGCTCACCTTGTGTACCCGACGGTTTGGGTGTGGGTCGCTCTCCAGGTGACTGAGGACGTAGATCAGTGCAATTCCGATGCAGATCGAGCGAATTCGTAGCAGATCGACAGGTGTAGAGCTGGTGGAAAATCGCAGATTAGAGATCCCGGGGAAAAACTGGGGGTCGAAGATCACAGATTGACCCAGTTGATCTAGTGCAAATTGGCAAGATTACGGATCTGTAGATCGCAGACCGATGATCGATGATCGTAGATCGACGCTGTGGATCTAGTGGATATCAGCGAAGGGGTACTTGATCACGTGGTGGAAGTCTTCACCACTTGATCGTCGAGCCTCTTAAGCCTAGCAACTTAATAGGAAGGGGGTCGATCTGCACTTTCTATGTTCATATCGACCGATTTAACAAAAATCCACCTAGAGTTCCCAAGGGGCGCTTAAAGCAGCCGAACTTCTAGAGGATAGGTGTAAACCAATGGGGGGGGGAGGTGAGAACACTTGGCTCGATCACCCTCCTAAAGCCTTTACGAAAAGGGGCCGCTAACACAGCGGAAGGAGTTGAGGACGAGTTCTGCGGAACTTTACGTCTGCCGGTGGTCCAAAAAGTGCACTACGTGCTCCCGCCCGGGACGTGTAAAGGTGCGTATGCAATGAAAGGGAGGCGCGAAGTTATCACGCCGTCCCAATCGATGATCTAGTTGATCGGACGCAAAAAGAGAACTCATATTATTCCTTATATCCTAAATCAACCAATTACCTAATATCGACCAATCAATTCTACCCATCCTGATATGCATCATTAGCCTGTCGCGTACCATCGGTCAGCTGTACCCTGCGTCGCTTTTGCTCCGGATGGCCCGTCCATGTTCATGACAGTTGACCGAAAATCTTCTATGCGCTTCTCCACACAACCAATAATCTGGGGCAGATCGCTCGACGCGATGTGGGGATCCAGACAATACAAAAGAGAAGAACAATTTCCAAACGTGTGGGGCTTAATGGGTGAGTGAACGAAGTGAGATGCTTCCCGTCGTGGGACTTCCGGTAGACTGTGTCCTGGCCGGGAAAATGAGCTAGAGGGGACCGTGTTAACCCTCTTCTCCCAATAACCCCTGCGGTAGGAGCGGCGACTTATGCAAACCAAAGAAAAACGAACACTATATTTAGTATCCAATTAAAATCCAATATGTAAACTACATGCAAAATCGTGTGACTCACCTAAATCTGCGTAATTAGCACTCCAGGCACACGATTGGCCCAAAATACTATCCCCTTTCAGCCAAACCGATCGCTCTAACTTGATCAACGGTATACCGATACATGCTAGTCAAGAAATTTCACCTTCACTTCACCACAGGGGCGTCTTTGCATACAATCCAATCTCTTGTATTTTCGCAAACCACAATTCCGTTTGCAAAAATATCCATGGCTGGCACACTTTTCCGATCCACTCTGTCTGCAGCGAAATCGGCATCGCTAAACACGTAATCCGTGGGGGAAACGGTAACTCTTCGTCATGCTTCAAATGTAGCTTCAATCCACTAGTGCCCTTGAGATACTTGAGAATTCGTTTATCTACCTTGTAGTCACCAATCGTTGGTGCGTACTTCTACATACCGGCGCCCTGGCCGGGTTCATCTTTGTTAATTTGTGTGCGCTCAACACTTCTACAAGATTAGCTTCTTGGTCCAAGTAACAACCGTTCCTTGGATCTCCTCCAATCCCCATGCCGATAAATTTCGTCACGTTTCCAAGGTTCTTCAACTCCAACACTTACATATCTTCAAAACAAAATTCGACAATCGCTTCGTTGGTAACTGTGATCAATAGATCGTCCACATAGGCACCAACTATGACCGTATCGCATCTATCATGTTTCACAAAAATGCATGTGTCCGTGACACACTGCATAAATCCAAAATCTTCCCAAGTCTTGCATAGGCATTCATGCCGCAGACGTCCAGCCTGCTTCAGTCCATACAGGTTCAGTTTCAGCTTCAACGCTAATTCATCCTGTGAATCCACACCAAAATATCTTAATCTCTCTTTGTTGATTGTCATGCCCTGCGGAACTTGCAAGTATATTTCCACCATCTTCCGCTCTGGCCTTGGGATAGGCACTTGGCACGTCCCCACGACGTGCGGCCAACCCCCCAAATTGTGCCAAGAACGGTATGATCTTGACATTGTTCAGGTCCATAACCATCGCGAAGGTGAAGAAATAGTTGTCTCCATATACCTGCTTGTCTCCCCTGGCGACAAGCCTCGTCTTGTACCTCTCCACCGACCCATTGGAATTCATTTTTGCCTTATGTACCCATTTGTTCGGTAGCGGTACGGGCGGCGCACGATAGTCAACGTCTCCAAACTTTCGAGCGACTTTAGTTTAGTTCCTCCATTTCCGCATTTCTCCACAGGCTGCTGTTTGCACCTGCGTGTGCTTCTCTGAAATGTTTGGGGTCAGTCCCCCCCGCCACCTTAAAATCTTCCGTATCTTCGATTCACACAGGGCTAATGCACATAGCGCACTTTCATCAGCCGGACGTTGTCGTGGTCGTCTGTTTCGCCGGTTGCTCCAATGTTGCTCGAAATGCCGTCGCCCGAACTTGCTTTCTGCCTTCGCGATTCATCATATTCCTTGGTCCTTGTTGTCTTTTTCTTCTTTCGACTTGACCCCCGCGTACTTGATCCTGCAGCTTTAGCGTCCTGTTTCTTTCCAACTGCGTCGCGCGTTTCAACATTTCAATCCTTCGATTGCGCTGAATTTTATATCTGCTTCTGCGAACGTAATTGCGCTCGTTCTTCAAACTCAATTTCGACTTTATCTTCCAAAGTTTCGCGATCTTCTTGCTTACATCTTCACTAAGTGTTTCGATATCGCAGTGACATTCCTTGTCACTGTGACCACTCGAACCTTGAGCAGCAAGACCTTGTAGCCTTACGTTTCGTCGTTTTTGCCTAGTATCAATGCGCGTTCGGCATGTCACGCCAAAGCCTTCTTCCAGGGCCCTCCAAACCATGGACGGGGACCCAAAAACCACTATGTCCGTCAGCACTGACCGCTTGACTGTCAGCACTTCGATTGGCGATAAACGCCCTTGGTTAACCCTTGTAAGAGTACGGTTGAGTATGTATGCAGCATACTTAGCCGTCTCCGACCAAAAAACTAGAGGAATTCCTGAACCAAATATCAAGCACCGGACCATGTTAAAAATGGTTCGGTTCATCCGCTCTGCCTTTCTATTCGAAGCGGGATCTCCTGCTTCGGTGATATGCTGGCGAATACCAGTATGTTTACTGAACAGATCGACGTTCTGTTATTCGCCACCTCCTCCGCCTTCTGTGTGCAGCACGTGTACACGGCACGAAAATACATTCTCGAACCATAGTAGATGATGTTTAACCATCTTTGCCGCCCTGGCCTTAGTGCGGGCGGCAAGCACACGCATGTAATTCGAAAAATGATCAACAAAGACAACCAGAAATCTATTGCCACGTCTGTCACGACAAGTAATGGGACCCTTGAGGTCACTGCATATCACTCCTCCAATCCTGTCAATCGGCGCATTTTTACCAGAATCCACCTTTGGTTGAGGCTTGCGTGTCGCTTTTCCCTCGGCACAGGTCAGGCCATTCGGCCTCTTTGTGTCCATGAGGACTATGCCCGACTTGGGGTCCCTGGCCAGTCTTTCGACGGTTCCATAGGCCCGGTGACCCAAGCGCACGTGTAAGTGATGTAAACTTCCAGTGTGACAATCATTCGTCAGATATTCCACAGCATTATTCAAAACCATGTTCGAAAAGTTGTTTGTCAATCCATTTCTTTTGGCACTACGCAAATTTGCCACAAACACGCCTCCAAACGTTTCTACTGGGAACAACGTTTGGCCTTTCAGCACCACATTCATGCGCTGGTCATTATCCTTGATGACACACCCTTTTT
>CM047580.1:41610087-41631596 GCA_026184515.1 Peronosclerospora sorghi | reverse complement strand
TGAGTGACAGGTAGTCACTCCACTGTTCAAAGGCATGTGCGTATGATCGCAACATGTCTCCGAGAACGCGGTTAACCCGTTCCGTCTGCCCATCCGTTTCCGGATGGTCCGTAGTTGACATCTTCAACTGGGTTTCCAACAATGAGAACGTTTATTGCCAGAAACGTCCTGTAAATCTCGGACCTCTATCCGAGACAATGTCTTCCGGCATTCCGTGCAAACGGAATACCGTATCAACGAATATCCGCGCTGTTTGAGCGGCGGTTACGTTCGCTGATACTTGCAGTAAGATGTACCATCTTACTGAAACGGTGTACAAAGACCACTATTCCAGTCTTCCGACTATTGTCGGGTGGAAGACCGAATACGAAGTCCATTGAAATGGACTTCCAACACTCTGTCGGAACCGGCAGAGATTGCAGCGGAGCCTGTGCAGACTGCGCAGGCTTAACGCGCTGGCAAATCTCGCAAGCGCGTACGTATTTGCGTACCCACTTGTACTGGTTTCGCCAGTAAAAGTCACGTGCGAGAGAAGCGTATGTCTTCTCTCGACCTTGATGCCCCGAAATCGGTGCATCATGATACTCAAACATAATTTGATGTTTGAGATCATCGTCGTTTGGAACGACGATGCGACTTTTATCTTTTTGGTCTGTGCTGTAGAGCAGCAGACCATCGTGCAGTCGACATCGATGCACGCAAGCGCGGAGGAGCTCTGGGAGTTCGTCGCGTTTCTCACTTGATTGATTACGTAAGTAATCAATCAACAGACGTGTCTCCTCGTCTGTTTTGTACGCCTCGCGTACTTGTCGTATAATTGACGACGACAAGGCAGTGCAACGGATTGCGTTTGCACTGGCCCCTTCGGTTACGGACGGTTTCGTCTCGTAATCGGGCCTTCTTGATAGCGCATCCTCTATCACGTTCAACTTTCCGGGTTTGTATTCAACCGTAAAGTTGTACTCAGCAAAGAATGACAGCCATCGAACCATTCTTTGAGAAATGTGTGGTGAATTCACGGCCGTGCGTCGTGACGCATGGTCCGTGTAAACCACAAACGGTCTATCTCCCAATAGATAGATCCGAAACTTAGCCAGTGCGTACTTCATGGCAAGGAGTTCCTTGTCATGCACTGGATAGTTGCGCTCGGCTGGGCGCAACTGACGCGATTGATAGCAGATTACGCGATCACGATCATCGTGATCACGCTGCATCAAAGCACAGCCGATAGCGAAATCGCTCGCGTCGCAAACGACGTGGAACGGACGCTTGTTATCGGCTATAGCCAAGACAGGCGCTTCAGTCAAGCTTTGCTTGACTGCATCAAAAGCATCTTGACATTGGGTATCCCAATGCCATTCGACATCTTTCTTAAGTAATTGAGAAAGAGGTCGTATTAACCCAGCATAGTTGCACGAATACTTGTGCAAATATGTTGCCAACCCAAGGAACTTTCGAAGTTCCTTAACGTTGTTTGGCGTAGGCCATTCAACGATCACCCTGATCTTTTCTGGATCAGGACGCACCCCGTTCTTGCCCACAAAGCATCCAAGAACGGGTATCTCAGGTGCACCAAAGGTGCACTTCTTCAGATTTGCATAGAGCTTATGCTTACGCATAAGCTCTAACACTCGACGTAGATGCTCCTTATGGACATCTACATCGCTTTTATCGTGTTCACCCTTACTATGGATGAACACGTCATCGAAATAACTCGGTGCGAATTCTCGCACCGGGCGTAATAGATGCGTTACGCATCTGTTAAACATAGCAGGGGCATTTCAAAGCCCCTGTGGCATAACAAGCCACTCCCAAAGCATGCCGCTTGGGGTGCTTACTGCCGTGAGAGTGATATCCTTCTCACGCATTAGGATTTGATAAAATCCATCTCTTAGATCGAGAGCACTAAAGATGGTGCTCCCGCACATGCCATCTATGATGACATCCTTCCGCGGTATCGGTGTCTGTGCCGGTACCGTCGCTGCGTTCAGCTTGTTGTAAGAGTGAACGATTCTCCACCCACCTGTGGACTTCTTCACACAAAAGGTGGGGGTAGAGTGCGGTGAGGTAGACTCCCGCACTTGGCCTGATTTACGACGAGCTTCGAAGAACTCGTCGATCGCTTTTACCTGATCACGCGGCAACGGCCATTGCCGCGTAACACAATACTTCGTGCCTGGCACGAGGTCAATCTCATGACGAGTTCCCTTATCCTTAGGGAGCTCGCTAGGTACTTCTTCTGGGAATACGTCAGCGTATTCTCGAAGTACCTCATAAAATGGGGAGTTCGCTTTAAGCGACTCCCAGCTCTGCGCTTCAAAGCGCTGAACTCTCGTTTGATCATTGGGAACCTCTTTCCCAATGTTTTCCACTTGTAATGTGGATATTCGTTCACGAATATCCACTACATCATCTGTTGCAACGATGATACAGATCTGTTCGATCTGACCATCGTGCAAGTTTCTCGCAAACTTCTTCCAGCTTAGCGCTGGAAGAGCCATCACCTCCGAACCCTCTTTCGGAGGGTGTTCCATCAACAGAGACTGTGTAGCTAATCCGGTCTCCGTTTGCGTCAAGACGTTGATCGTCTCGACGGAACTGCCCATGCAATCAGACGCACTCGTCTGATTGACTGCTACACGGTGATTACGATTCACCGTTTGCGAATACTCATCATCATGGTGGCCACTGCCTACCATGTAATTTTGGCGATCAGATGTGCTCGTCTGACCGGCCGCCTTTTCTGCGACACGGTGGTCTTTATAACCCGTGCGCATGGCTAACGCAACGTGGTGGGCACTGGCCACCACGGAGTTCTGCTCACGATTGCACTCGATCGTGAGTTCACTCTCATCAACACGGAATTCATTCGTCGTGTTGGAACCTTCGGTCGCACAGTGGGTGTTCCCACTGTGGATACTATTTCATTCTCACGGTGGGTGTTTCCCACCGTGGATATAACTTCATTCTCACGGTGGTCTTTATCACCCGTGGAATGTTTCTCTCCAACACGCAACGACTCTTCTGTTGCGTGTGGTAGTCCCTCTGGACTCTCACCAGCGGAGGTACCTTCCGCTGATCGTGTCAGAACAGACCTGGTGGCGCCATCGCTATCCACCAGACTGTCTGACGCTGCGGTTGAATCCTCTGATACAGCCGGATTACACACAGGGTGATCAGATCCTGTGCGTCCGCCGCAGTCGATTGATAGGTTAACCCAGTCGATCGAAGGTTTAAACTTGGACATCCATGGGATTCCAAGTATCACATCGAACTTGTCATCTAAATCGAGGACGATGAATTCATCCTCGAATGACAGTTCATTCAACTCGAAGCGTGTTTTAATCACACGCTTTGGAATAGTCACGGTTGCACCTGTTGCTAACCGGACTGAACACATACTTCGTGGGGTTTCTACCTCCACGAAGCTCAACAGCGTTAGACTATGAGTTCTAACGAAATTGTTTGACGCTCCTGTGTCAAACAAAGCTCGCATGGGGACATCGCTCCCGTGCGGCTTAACCTCCAGGGTGATAAGAGGCTTTCCATCACCCTGCACGTTTTGACAGGACATAGTTTCGTCTGGGGCTATTATCCTCACATGCCCTATGTCGGCATGTGGGATAACATTCCCAGTAGGGCGCCCCACCCCTACTGGCGATTCTCGTTTTTTGCACCAACAGGGTGATGTCCCTGTTGGTGTCGCCGTGCAGCGGACGGTTCCGTCCGCTGACTGCGTGGCACCGGACGCGGTGCCATACACTCATGGGCAAAATGCCCCATTTTCGCGCATCTATTGCAGCGAATATTCTTCTTAAATTTCGGTTGCTTTGTGTTAGAAGCAACCGCAACCGATAGGTCCATCGGCTCTGGAACTTCACCGCCCATGCTCTGGCGCGGGTGGCTGTTTCTTGAGACGAAGTGTGAGCTTCGTCTGCCTGACTGCTGATTGTTGACATGCCGTTGCGGCATGTCAAAAGCGAAGGGCTGTTGAGCCCTTCGGCTGTACCCAGCATGCGATGACGCTGATCGCATGCTGAACTCCTCACGGATGCTCATATCAATGGCATCCCTCAGAGTATCCGGCGGGTGCCGATAGAGACTCTGTTTGACGGGACCATCATTGAGTCCCTTCATGAAGCCAGTGACCTACATAGCAGGGGGCACCGGCTCATACACAATATTTGACACCAAATATTGCGCCTTCTGAGCGTAAGCTTGAAGATCAAGCTTACCTTGCCGGAGTTCCATAAACTCCTGTCGACTACTTAGCTCCATTTCTGGAGCTTCAAAGTTGAGCTTTAGCTCAGCTATAAATTCCTTATAAGTAAGGAACGCAGAGTCATCAGTGGCTCTGCGACTCATCGCCCATGCCCTGGCTCTTCCGCCTAGACATGTTGTGGCGAAGTACGCCTGTTGACGTTCGTCAACAATATTTTGCGCAGAGATGGCATCTTCCACCTCTGCGAACCATCTACGAAGGGGCTCGCCCCATTCGACGATAAAGGGCGGTACTCGCGCCTTTACCACTTCAACGCTATGCGTTGCAGGTGCAGTTGCGGTCCGCGCTGCCTCTGGCGCGGGCCGTTCTGACTTTTCTAGGTGGTTTCGCCTAAAGCGATTCACCACCTGTACCACTTCCTCCGGGGACTTACTCTTGAGGAAGGTAATGATGTCGATCCCCATAGACCGAATCATTTCCACCGTCGCGTCTTTACTACGCGACGAGAAGTGAGGGAAGTGTTTATTCACCTCTTCCAGCGTTCTTTCTCGCTCGGCAGCCGACATGTCTTGCGACATGATGCCGAGCGGCTCTTAATCTTCGCTCCGCTAGTTAACTAGCAGAACGGAACTGTGGTCGTTAAGACGGACCACAAAGTGCTACCAGGTGTAACAGGACTGATCCTGTTACAGGCTTACACTGTATTTGTGCGAGGAAGCGCGCAATACAATTAGGGCAGGATTAGTTGGTAACAACTAATCCTATAATAAAAGTAAATATATCAATATTCACTTATCTGTTAGAACGCAAAATTAAGAGTGTTTATTTAATGGGTGTTTAGAGGCTAATAGTATAGTAACTAACTAATTAATATAATAATATCAAGTCTTTAACTAACTGTACTATTAGTTAACCTGCAAGATTCGGTATTTATACCGAATCGACTTTTCCTTCTTAGATTATAATAACTTATAATCTCTTATTTAAATTTCAGACAACGCGTCTGAAATTAAACTGTGATATTCTAACTTGAATATATATTATGTAATGGCACCCCATTACAATCGGGCTCGGTACCATCACGAATCACCAGGCCATATTCTTTCGTTGACTTCAGATAGCGGAAAACATTTTCAATCCCCGCTTTTAGTGCGGCTGTCGGACGCTCCGTTTCTTGTGATAGAATACGAACGGCTGTAGAAATGTCTGGCCGGGTGAGCACCGACAGATACAACAAAGCGCCGAGTGCTGGTCGGGGCTTAAAAGTGGTCAAATCTTGCTCCTGAAAGATACAATTTCTGTACTGCTCTTCCATGGGTGTAGCAGCAGGACGTACATTCTTCATCACAAACCGATCTAAAATCGTGTCAGCGTACTTGTGCTGGCTCACTCGCACTTCATCACCACTGAACGACCACTGTAGTTCTAAACCCAGAAAGTAATTAATGTCATTAAAGTTGTTAACCTCAAATGTTGCCTCCATCGATGCCTTAAAATCAAACAGGTCCGCATCACGCATAGCAAACGCCAATATGTCATCGACGTAGACTAGAATAATCATCAGAGTTTCATCCGCGCCTTTAATAAGGAGGCAATTGTCAGCTTTTCCAAATTGAAAACCCAAACTCATCAGGTACGCACGGAACTTTTCATACCACTAGCGCGAAGCATGTTTAAGTCCGTACAAAGCCCGCTTCAGCAACCACACATACCCATCGTCATTTTCGTATCCTTCGACAGGTTCCATATAAATTTCTTCTTGAAGTGGTGAGTTAAGAAACGCCGTCTTGATGTCCAACTGAAGACGTTTCATGCGTCGAGTCACAACCACCACTAAAACCACACGCACAGTGCTTTGACGTACTACTGGACTAAAAAGTCTCAGTGTAGTCCTCTCCATAACGCTGACTAAACCCCTTGGCCACAACACGCGCTTTATATTTGTCGAGGCTTCCATCAGCAAGAGTCTTTTTCTTAAACACCCACTTGGACTTCACCGCTTTGCGTCCCGGCGGAAGCGGAACTTCTACAAACGTCCCCATTTGGAGCAAACTTGTAATTTCTTCCTCCATAGCGCGCTCCCACTCGCTTTGGTCATCACTGTTCTGGACTTCATCCAGGTTCATAGGCTCTAGTGAGAACGCCCACTCTTCGAGTTTAGTAGGAGTCATCGCACAATAGATGTAGCCATCACTAAGGTTAGTGCCATTAAACGTGAGGGGTGCCAGACGTTCTTCAACCATGGCGCAAGTTTCTTCCATGGATACGTGACATTCTTCATAATCTAAGCGCCGTCGGCTGGGCTTAGGTATTCTGCTAGAACGACGTGGTGGGGGAATAGTTTTTTCTGCACGTGGATCACCTCGCACTCTAGCTTGCTGTTGAGTGGCTCCCACTGACTCCGACATTTGAGACGGGGTACAGTAAATCTACTAGATAAATGTACTTTTGCTACTTTACGCATAGCAGAATTTGACAAAAGAAATGACACCAGAAGAAATTAAATTAAATTTTGAATCAGATGCATTTTTTTTTAAATTTTAATACATTGTCCTATTTTAATACCACTATTATCATTTATTTTAATTTAGTTTGAGTTTGAATCATATTTTTTTTTATTTTTATAAATTGAGATAGTTTTGAAATTTATTTAATAATTTCTCTTTTTTTACATTGTTTATGTAACTTTAATTTATGGTAATAAAATTGATAATTAATATATTTTTTAGAAAAAAAGATAATTTTGAAATTTATTTAATAATTTGTTATGAAATTTTAATAATAGATTTACAATATGAAAATATTATATTATTTAATTATGATTTCTACTTGTTCACCGAAGTCAAGCGATTGATTGACGGTAGGTTTCATCTCTACGTCCTCCACAGTCTCTTGCACACTGGTGTCCAATTGCGTGGTGATGGTAATTTCTTCTTCAACTCGAGGTGGCAAGAAATGATCTTCGTAGAACACCACCGAACGAGCAGTAATTGTTCCTTCGTGAGGAATATGAACGCGATACGCACCATCATTAGCGTAACCAACAAAGATCCCATTACGCGTCTTCGAGTCCAGTTTCTTGCGTTGCTCTTTCGGGACTAAGACTTGTACCTTGCAACCGAAAATACGCAAGTTAGTGATATTTGGAGGCGACCCTAGAAAAGCTTCCATGGGCGTCTTGCCATCCAGCACCTTTGTCGGGCTGCGGTTTCTGACATAGGCTGCGCACACAACAGCATCAGCCCAGTAAGTCAGTGGCAAATTAGCTCCAATCATCATTGAACGCGCCATATCCACGATCACTCTGTTTCCACGCTCAATTTTTTCCGTTCTGTTGGGGGCTGTAAGGAGTCGAAAATTCCTGCACAATCTCGTTCTTGGTACAATAATTAGCAAAAGCTCCACTAACATACTCTGCGGAATTATCCGACTTAATGAATGCCACGCGGTATCTCGGTACGTAAGCTTTCAGCTTTGCAATGCAGTCTTTTACTGCATCCGATTGGGCACGAGAGCTCTTCTCGCGTAACGGGTACGCCATCTCCAGATGAAACGGCTCTACAGTAATGTTCGCCAAACCAGTGTACCCTTCGCGGGCGGTGACATGCATTGGTCCGATGTAGTCAATAGTCAATAGAGCTTGGTTCTTCTTGAGTACTCGCTTCGGTTTCGCTGCAAACGGCTTCTGAGCCAATTTTCCACTGACACACGTCGGGCAGGACTGGTTAATGCTTCCTTGCCATGGAGCATTTAAATCTTCCAGTAACTACTTTACACTGCGCGAATTCAAATGACCTAAGCGACGGTGCCACGTCACAATGTGCGGCACTTCAGTCGTCTTCATAGCCACTAACTCCGAGCCTTCACTAATGGCATCTACCACATACATCAGGTGGCCTTCTCGCGACGCTGATAATGTTTCTCCACTCGAAGAACAAATAATGCACGATGTTCCACTAAACTCCACTGTCATGCCACGACAAGATGCAGCAGCAACCGACACTAGGTTGCGAGAGAGTCCCTTCACGAACAGCACATCATGTAGCACGCATACTTCGCGTCCATTCTTCACTAATGCAGCTTGTCCGACTGCCGTTACCACCAAACTGTCGCCAGATGCTACTGTTAGCACACGGGGTTGATCGAGTTCACGCACTTCGATCAAATTATCCAGATGGCCAGTCATGTGACTCGTAGCTCCGCTATCCACAATCCACCCTCTTTTCTCGTCATCCACGGCGTCATCCACAGTGAACGCCATACTGGCAGATTCTTCTTCCTTCTTTTGAGAAGGGCGTTTCATCGTACAGTCCCGAGCAAAGTGTCCGAGTTTTTCGCACTTGTAACACTTTATTTGAGTCATGTACCGCTTCTTCTTGGACTTGAACCCCTTTTGTTTTCCCGCCGCTTGTTCGGCACTGAAAGCGGCAACTGCTTTGCCACCGTTGGGCCCGTTTTTTCCACTTCGGTTCGTCTGATGTTCTCGGCGTATCGCCTCAGCTTGGCACCGCTGCATCATCAACTCGAACGTCGGACAGGACTCCAGTACACCGACGAATCCGTTCCATGCAGGTCCCAGACTCTGCATAAAGTTTTGTCGTTTCTCTTCATCCGACAAAGTCACACGCTGCTCCTGCAGCTCATAGATCACCCTCTTCGTGTTCTTGATGTGATCAATCATTGAGTTTTCACCATCCAAGTATAACCCTATATACTCGCGCTTGGCAGCACCCACATTGGCGCTGCATTTGACATTGTATGTCATTCGCAAGTGACGGAGCATGGCCATCGGGTGATCCAAAAGATACACCTCAGCAGCAATCTTCTCGCTCAACGCCGCGAGAATGATTGATGATGCCATCTTCTGCTTGATCATGAGGTCATAGACAGGCGTAGCCGTGTTACCGACAACTGCCTTAATCTGCTTCATCGCCTCTGCCGATACCGTCGATGCTGGCGTCCCTGGCGCCGTTGACGATCCCGTTCCGGCAACCGATGCCGAATCTCTCTCCGCCTTCAGCTCTTGGTCCGTTGGCATGGGGAGCTGGATAGCATCCCACAGCCCTTTAATCTCCAGGACCAGCTTCACCTGGGCGCCCCACGCTGGGAAACCGGTACCGCTGAATAACTTCAGGTTGGTACTGTAGGTCGAGGCCGTAGCGATAGAACACATAACCTATTGAAGCACTTCTGAATAAAAAGGAGGGCGACGACCTATATAAAGGTAAGAAGACACTTGAGCCAGGCGCGATGAGATGGAAAGTTAATTTAGTTAGAGCGTTAACTATAATATATGAAAAAAAAACTACTTGACGGATGTAAAGCACTTGCACCTTGCGCGCCCTGTGCTCGCTCTCTTCTGCCGCCTCTGCAGCATTTCCATCCCTTTTGTGTCCTTCCATCCATGATGACTCCAGACTTCGTGCTGCCACAGCCACTAGTCCACCTGGCGCCATCCAGTGCTACAGCCACTAGTCCATCTGGCGTCATCCAGTACTAAAGCCAGTACTAATCGTCATCGTGGGTGACGCCGTCTGCATCACTGCTCGAATTCGTCGTCTGGTCCAACACTGTATAATTTTTTAGAGCGCCAGCAGGAGTATCTGCAACGAGGCACTTGAGGTTAGCCACCGGGCAGGACGAACGAAACGGGAGAGAGCGGAATGGTTTTATTTTTTTATGAACACAAAAGTTTTGAGGCTGGTTTTGATTAGGTTTTGAGCTTAAAATAAGGGACCGACTAGGTGCACCCCCCCCCCTTTGCTACGTGCACCCCCCCCATTCCCCCCCCAATGGTGTGTGTGCACCTGGTCGATCCCTTTAGAATTTAGGTAAACTTTTCAATGTCAAATAATTACTTTACAAACTGCGACTTTTTACTACCTGAACATTCACAAACTCTGTCCAACACGATATGCTGAGTCAGATTCTCACCTTTTTGGTAACAAGTCCTAGCAATCAGCACGAGTATTTGATGGAAATCTGTCTTAGGAGAAGACAATGTTGTTTACTTTTATGTGGATCGTGTCAGAAGCGATGATACATGTAATCGCGTTGGCAAATTTAGCAATCACCATGTGACAGATGAGAGCGCCGATGACGCAGATTAGTATCGCCATGGATCCTTTCGTGGCGTAGATTACGCAACGAAATCATTTCGAGATCCTATACCTTCAAACGCACACGACATGTAGTACGCCGTAGCATCACTATGAGAACCCTTCGAGCTCCAGTCCAATGGGCAAGTGGTCACTCCCTTCAACACTTTCTCGAATGAACGACGAACGCTGCAGAAGAAGCATATAACAATAAAAAAGGGTCAACCACCAGTACGACTCGTGCATTTCCTTAACGTACCACATTCGGCAACAATGCTTTAGATACAACAAGGTAGTCAAGTCGCCAGGCCTTATTCATGGCTCGCATATTGTGTCGGTAGCCAAAATACGAGTACTCGACTTTGTTAGAATGCAAGTGTCGAAATGTATCTACAAAGCCGCTGTCCAAAATCTCGCTGAAACTCTTTCGCTCTTCATCCGTAAAGCCCGCACTTCTGCGGTTACCCTTTGGATTGAATATCAATCTCTTGATGCGAGATTCAGGTCTCCGCACCAGATCACAGGCTTTGTGGTCTCCATTGCCTTCATTTCTCGCAGTATGGCCTTGTCCCATTGATTTGTTCGGAAATCTAATCGTTTCAACTTTCCTCCTGCATTTGGGACGTATGTATGAACTACCCAAAACTTGTCGAATTCCAACGCTATGAATCGTCCTTCTTGATCTTTGCCACCATTCGCAGCGTGGTTGAGTCCTTTCGACTCGTGTTTTCCAAGCACCAGTTCATCGCAGACACGTAATGGCTTGTTTTACTAAAGACAGCAGTCCCAGCATAACCTTTTTTTACCGCACAGGACCAAAATTGATGCTCATATTGTGGCAAAAAGTCTTCGAGTTTTTGTAAAGGGACCGACTAGGTGCACCCCCCCCCCCATTGGCGGAAAATGGGGGGGTGCACGTAGCAAATGGGGGGTGTGCACCTAGTCGGTCCCTAAAATAATCGTAAAAAGCGGTTTAAAAAGGCTTTCAAACCTAAGCTCAAAACTTTTTCAAAACTTTTTTCAAAACTCGTTTATAAAGGGTGCCTTAGGCACCTAAAAAATGTATACTGAGGGGTAACCGAAAATGTATCCACCCATTTCAGCCAATGGGGTTTCATCTTCCTGAAAAGGCGCAAAACACAAAATGGGTACATGCGCTTCCAACATAAAGTCGTATACTAAAAAAAGGTGAACCTCTCGCCATCGCCCGCCTGCGGCTGCTATTCCTCGACAACAGTCGTCTGTCAACCCTAACTATTTCATCGCCATTAAACTTCTACAGTGCGAGTGTGTATCATTGATGGATATCCGGGAAAAGGTTGAAAAAAAACAAAATCCATGAGAAACTGCGCCGTTGTGTTTCTTGCATCCGCGTAGTCAACTATGTCAAACGATAATCGAATCCAAATTGTTTGTAACATGTGTCAGATAAGCCCTATCCACCGTGTCGTAAGGTCAAGTATAAAATCCGTTTGCTATCCCCGGGAGGTGTACCGGCCCCGTCACATTGCCGTTGTAACATAGCCGTCACCGTTAACATCAAGCGATCCATACATCACCCCTAAGCCGAGCTGCTATGATTTTAGTAAATATCTTGTATGAGCAAAGCAATAAAACCATGTACAAGCATGGCATCACTATTTTTAACTTACACTGCGATCATAGCAAGCTTACTCTTCTTGGTGACTCGCAACAAGCGTATGGCAACGGTCAACGGGATAAAAATGTATAAAGTGGGTAATCCGAATTGCGTTTGAAAATGCCAATTGTCTAAATAACTTCTTAACCCTGTGCTAGCTAGAAAAATTCTCGTCTTCCCCACTATCGTCGTGGAGTTTCGATTTAGCGTTAGCGTGGCTACCACTAGCGGGTATGTTAGTCTTCGACTGGTTTCTAGCCACAGCGATAACGGAGGCTTCGGACGACTTATTTACTTGTTTAAGTGCCGGTTGATCCGGTGGAACTTTGGACCCATCACCGCCTTTTCCAATGGACACGTTGGGGGTCTGTGATAATATTTCCACTTCGTCATCGGAATCATCGACCATCCAAGCCGATGTTGGGGTTAGAGCCTGGAAAATTGTTAAGTTAGTATTAAAATGCACGACAAGCGCTAAGCAAGTGTGCGTACCAATTCAACATAGCGGCTAGGCTCACCGGCTGATCGTCGTGTCTTAAGGAGAACGATGATTCCCAGAATTGTAATGCACCCACCAATTGTAAACATGAACATCTGGGTTCGAGTCATGTTCACGTACTCTTCAAAGTACATGATACCACCCAGTACACTCGTGAAAATCCAAAAGCTCTGATAAACCGGGATCACCACAAGAGCGTCAAAGCGCGCAAGTCCACCGTTTAGGAAGTGCATCTGAAATACCAGACAAGCGCCCATGCCAGCGACAATCAGAAACGATGTAATTTGGGTAAACATGTATAATCCAGATTTGCCCCATATTGCACTCTTTAGCAGCTCTACGGTAGACTTGGCAAGCAGCACTGACTGTCCTCCAAATGTTCCAGCAATTCCACAATAGCAAATAATGTGAAAAATTCCATTTTCAAAATTGTTCGTGCGCTCGATGTACCGACAGAAAGTGAAGAGTACTCCTAAAAAACACACGATCAGAGCAATGTACGCATACATAGCATGTTGTTGATACAGGCGAATGAGATCCTCAAGCTCATACGACGGAGTACTATGACCCGCAAAAATTACAGTTAAAGTCACTCCCATAAAGATTATGGCAGTAGCCACCAAATTCTGTCGTGTGACCTTTTCTTTATGGAAAATTGGTGCAATAAACATATTCCACACTAAAGATAGTGCTGCAAGTGGTGCCAGCAAAGTCTGCGGTGCCATACCAAACGCCACAAAATCTAGCAGTGACCCGAGACATATAAGTCCAAAGCCAAGCACCCAAAGAGGCTGCTTGAACGGGGTTCTCTTTACTTCCGCCGAACCGTTGTGTGCCATGGAAAGCTTCTGCAAATTAATGCCGACCGAGTTGAGCACGGAAAATACTAGAGAGATCAGGAAACCTGCCACCCAAATGCCCACAGCTGGACCAGAGTAACCAACTTTGAAGCACTTGTTGCTTTTCATCTCTACTAATGTCTTGTCGAAGGCCGCACACATGTTTTCTAGGCCAGGACATTGTGTGTGCACTGTGGAGTGGCAAGAAGCCAAGCAAACCTTTGAAAAGTCCCTTCCAACTTCACACACAGGAAAGCGCACCGCGCACTCCATTCGACGCAAAAAGGCGCCACACGGGCTAGTAGTGTTGGCGAGATCCAGTTCGTCAATTGTCTCCGCAAGCATATTCTCGCTATAGGTCTTGTATTGTGGCAAAAACGCCAGTGGGGACTCACTCACATTGCTGCTCCAGGCTTGGAAAGAACGCAAAGCAACAGCATCTAAGTCGGAGTATGATATGTCATTACCGCAAACGGCAAAAGAGACGTAGGAGCAGAATTCGAGACCGGAAGGAGTGCCGCAGGTACTCAAGCACTCATCAGCCGTTGCAAAAGCCAGTAGTATATCTGTACAAGCTAATAACAACCTCATTTATTTCGTGGAATTTTTGGGAAATGAACAGCTAATTGAACGAATGCCGTTATAAAAATACGATCTAAAAATATAGTCAGCGAGGTTGACACATGTGGTAATGGCTGTAGTTAGTTAAATGGTAGTGGTCAGCCAATGCATGTAGTCAGTCAGTGCAGTCGGACAGCTACGGACAACATCAGATTGCAAAGCACTTCAAGATCGTTGTGATTCATGCCGTTGGTCTTTAGTTCCTATAGTATAACAGAAAATTGAACTTTCTAACTTTATATAACTTTCCGTTTTAAACTTTTCGCTTAATTCACTTCTGCATTGGCCGTACGGCGCCCTATACGCTAATTATACCTGATTGAGAAGCTTGTGAATTTTCGAGTGGAACTTTTGATGATTGTCACGTTTTCTCTGGAGCTAATGGAATTCCCCTCTGGATCCATTTTTGGAGGGCTAGTGAGTTATTTTTTCGCTTGTTTCATTCTGGAAATTTTTCGTGGGTTACGAATGGATGAATCCATGTATAAACAAGCGATGACAGTGTGGCGGACTAGGGTGCAGTCCTTAAATCCATACCCGAGAATTTAAAAGAAGTTCAGACATGGCTTGTGTTTATGGGAGAAGCGCAGGGGCGAATTTCGGTTGCCAGTACTGTGTCTGGGTCGATAAAGGATTCCCCAATGGTTGCGTGAAATATTGAAAATTATGTTCCGTTCGATCAACAAATGACCTCGAAGGACCTGAATTGAGATTTTGAGATAGAAATAGGCGGGGCGCCGCGTGGAGGCCAGACCTCCACCGAAAGCCCAAGGTGCAGCCTCTAATTTAGGTGGCATGAATATACCGACCCAAAACTGCAGGTTACACGTTTTGGACAGGCGGGGTGCACCACAATACCGAAGTTGGGCATCGAAAATTTTTCGGGTGTTGAAACACACATGGGACTCGGTGCCGGCTTTAAATAATGCGCGTATCTATTCATGGAATCAATAATATTGCAAAAACATATCTGGTTTAGTTTCGACCAAACGTATAAAGGTCAACAAGTTGATTGAATATCTAGAAGGGACGGCCACGGAATATTTCCGTTCGAACATTGGAACGTGGTGGCCGATGTCTACCGACTTGTATACCCCATGTATAGCGCATTTTAATTTGAATACTTCTCACCATCAAGCTGCTATTGGGTTTGACTCTGAAGAATCAAGAAAAGGCTTGGACCGAGCATTATCTCTACCTAGTAGCTCTGGCAAGAGAAAGCGTGTCGAGCGAAAAGCTGGTAATTGAAAACATTGTGAAATTCGCAGCTCCCCAGCTGAAAAATCGCGCTTATGGAAAGGTATGTGCCCATGCGTCAAGTTTACTTGTGCCACGCACAAAAACTGGTAGCCTAGGCGTAGAATCTCGAGGATGATGTTTTCGGATGTCGAAATGGAATAAAGATGCATGCGAATTTAGTTGTCGGGACCGAATGGGAAGAACGTGATATAGATGTGGTTCCGAAGGGCACGCACATCAAGAGGAACGGTTCTCAAAAAAGAAAAAAAGACGACAAAGAGCGATGGTATTTGAGGACTCCACAAAAGAGCATGAAAGAAAGACTGAGGTGGATCTGACGAAGAAAAATCGCCAGCGAGATTGAAGAAACATTCCGAATTCGAAACCGCAAAAAAATACACTGTTCGTCTATGCTGTGTCAGAAATACTGGTTTAGAAAGTGGGTTACGGTTGGCTGTTCCAGATCCAAGGTCTTTTCATGAAAGCGCATGAAAGCAGTAATGCTGATATGTGGAAGCAGGCTGAAGAAGCCGACCTATAGTCTCTCGAAGATATCGAAACCTGGGGACTGGTGAGAGGCGACCGGGAATGAAGCTGTTACCAAAGAAGTGTGTCTACAAGACCAAATTACGATTAGATGCACCATTGAAAAGTATAAGTATAAGGATCGATTATTTGCGAGAGGCGACAAGCCAATTTGTGACCAATATTAGTTTTTTTTACGTTTTACACCGTCATGGAAATAAAAATGTAAAGGTGATTCTCACGATGGCCCAATTTGGGATGTGCCGACTCTGGACGGGGATATTCCAAGCTCTTATCCGAAGGCAAAAACTTTTGATTGATACGATTCCACCTCAACAACAAGTGCCACAAGGTATGGAGATCACTCGCGATGATCTTAAGATTTTTGGAGTGAAATAAAAAAAAATTATCTTGCTTATAGTTACGTATAAGTTTGTATGGTTCAAAGCAGGATGGGAGGCAATGACATGAGCTGTTGTGGGAAACTTTGCAAAGCATGGAGTTTACGCAATGTGTGACTAACACATGTGTTTTAGTGAGAAATGCAACGGGAAACGGTTTTAATCGACGCGTGCGTCGATGACCTTTTGGTCACCGGTATTACGAACTAAGTGGTTGAACTTGTCTTCAAAGCATGGACGTTCTCGAGCTAAAGGACTTGTAAAGTGTTGAAAAACTATTGGGCATAAGGACTGCCGAATATCCGAGCGAAGGATATACTATGGACCAAGAATCGTCAATCGATGAATTGCTGAAAACACGTAGATTGTCGAAGTCAAGAATCCAGCCAACACCTATACTGGGTGTGTATGATGTTAAAGATTTGGGGAATCATTGCTGGTGGAATCACGAGAAATTTTGCCTTATGTGAAGAAAATTTCAATGTTTGGTTGGAAGAATACTATGGATTTCATGGTGCACTCGACCGTATATCTAGTTTACCGTGCATCTCTCCACCGTGATCCAGCGCTGGGAGACTACAAAGCAGCGAAGCGCATCATGAAGTATCTGGAAGGAGCGAAGCCGCTCAAGATACGTCTAAACAGGACGAAGATTTACCATACCTGTCTGGATCACTTACTATAGGGATGCAAATTTTGCAGTGCACAAGGTGGAACGAAAGAGGATCAGAGCTGAATTGATTTACGTACGTGGAGTTATAATATGCACTGCCAGCAAGAATCAAAACAGTCACATTGTCTACCGCCGAAGCTGAGTTTTTGGTAGCACCAGTGGGTGGAAAGGAAGCGCTTTGTTTAAAAGAATTATTTTTCGAAATTGGAGTGCATACAAAGACACTGCTTCTTTGTAGATTGGCAACCAAGTAGAGAATAGGAATGTCGAAAGTGAAGCTAGTGCGGGAATAAAACTACATCGATCAAGCTGAAATTCTTCAAGGACTATGCGAAGAAGTGCGTGGTTAAAGAGATTCATGTTCCAAGTGTCGAAATGATAGCTGATCTGCTGACGAAGACCCTTAACACGCAACAGACGCAAGAATTGCGGGAAAAAATTGGATTGGATTAATGGAGTATAGCTCGCGCCGTATCAGGAGGAGTCTTGAAGTTATATGTACCCCTGTTGGTGTGGTAAAGTGTACCATAAAATTGGTGCATCACCGCGTTGGTACAAGTAAAGTTGCTTGTGTGTAACTGGGTGCATGACTGTGGGCACCACTATGAGTACGGATGTGGTAAAGTGTACCATAAAATTGGTCGGTACAACAGTTGGTACGACAGTTGGCATAACAGTTGGTACAACAGTCGGCACAACAGTCGGTACAACTGTTTGTACAACGGTGGCGAACATGGGCGGGACATGGACGGGACATCTGAGACGACGCGACAACTGGCACAGTTACCTAACGGTAACCTAACGGTAAGCGGAGAAATCAGGTCGAATGGTCGACAAAATGCGTGGGAATGGGTAATTCTGATTGGCTGATATTAGGTTTTGGTAGATATTAGGATATAAGCAGTAATTAACTTCTCTTTTTGCGTCCAACTACCCAGGACACTCAGGGACGACACCTTTGCCCCCCCCTTGTTAACACGCACCTCTACGTCCCGGGCGGGAGCACCTAGTGCATTTTTGGCCCACCGGCAGTCGTAGAGTGTTGAGAACTTGCCTCGCTACTCCTCCCGCTGTTTCAGAGGCTTCTTCGTTTGAAAAGGTTTTCTTGGGAAAGTGATCGAGCAGTGCGCTCTCACCTCTTTACCCATTGGTACACGCTTGGCCCCTAGGAGTTCGGCTGCTTTAAGCGCCACACGGGAACTCTAGGAGGATTTTAGTGGAAACCGTCGTTCAGCCCGTAGCTGATCGACTCTCCTCTTAAGTTTAGGTCAGGAATACATTAATATATTGGGTATTTCCTGGGTGAATTAAGCTTGAGAGGCTCGACGATCGGGTAGTGAAGACTTCCGCTACCTGATCTAGTACCCCTTCACCGATCGCCACCAAGATCGACGATCTACAACCTTCGACCTGCGATCACCTGCTCGCAACTCGCGCCAATTCGTTCCGGATCCACCCAGATCGATCAGCGGTCTGTAATTATCGACTTTTGGCCCTGATCACCCCTGATCACCCCTGATCACCCCTGATCATCGGTCACTGACCTTGATCACCCCCTGATCAACCACCAGCGGCCCTGATTATTGACTGTTGCGCCTGATCGCGCCTGATCGATACCAGTTGCTTCGTCACAAGTCATCCCAATCTTGCATCGGAACCTCGCGGACCTACATCCCGGTCATCTGAAGAGCGATCCACGCCCAGAGCCATCAGGTACACAAGTTGAGCGAAACACAAACCATTCACAAGACAACCGGAGGACCCCCTTCGTTAGTCGGCAGTCCGGGCGCCGTGGTAACGCCTGATCGAGCGTCAAAAAAAATTTCAGCCGCTCCACCACATTGGAATTTCGGGTGGAATTAAAATCTAGAGATGAAACAGTATTGGTTATAAATGCATATGGATAAACATTGCTGCTAATACATATGTGGTGGAGCGGCTGATCGAAGTTTTTGAGACTTGATCAGGCGGTACCAAGGCGCCCAGACTGCCGACTAACAAAGGGGGTCCTCCGGATGTATTTGACTGCTTGTGTTCTTGCTCACCTTGTGTACCCGACGGCTAGGCGTGGGTCGCTCCTCAGGTGGAGGGGACAGCGCACAGCGAATTCTTGGTGCAAGATTGAATTAACTAACTTGTGACGATACAACCGATGCGATCAGGCGTGATCACGTGCGATCAGGTGCTTAAACCACGTCAATTAGCCGCGATCAGGCTTGATTAATTTTGGGCCGATGCTAATAACCGACGATCAGCAATATTCCGTCTTGATCGCAAGTGCGATCAGGCGGCAGTCCGACGCGATCAGGCGCTGAAACGATGTAGATCAGTGGTAATCAGGATTTATCAGGCTTTGGCTGACGTTAATAACCGTCGATCAACAATATTCTGTCTTGATCGCAGATGCGATCTGGTACTGAAAGGCTCTATCAGGGGCTAAAAACTGCTGCCCAGTCGTAATATACCTTGATCAGACTTGATCAAGCACCGGAAGTCGTTCAAGTAGCAGTTGGCGCGATTTGCGATCAGCGATCACGATCATGATTCGCAAAAAGTGTCGATCAGGTGTTGATCGGTAGGGGGGGTACTTGCTTGATAAGGCAGCGGAAGTCTTCACTGCCTGATCGCGGAGCCTCTAAGCCGTCAAACAGCTAAGGAACGCCCAAATCAATGCGCTCCTAGCCTAGACTATATGAGGAAAAGGTATTTATATTAAAATCCACCTAGAGTTCCCGTGGGGCGCTTAAAGCAGCCGAACGCTAGGGGCCAAACGTTAATTTCACGGGGAAGAGGTCAGAGCACTGCTCGATCACGCTCCCAAATCCAAAAACCTTTAAGCGAAGAACCGCAGACACTGCGGGCGGAGTTGCGGGGTGAGTTCTCACACTCTACGCCAACCGGTGGGCCAAAAACGCACTTAGTGCTCCCACCCGGGACGTAGAGGTTTCAATAAGGTGGGGGCGCAAAGGTGCCTTCCCAAAAAAACGATCAGCGCGATCGTACGCAAAAGGAGAACTTTATTAGCAATTAAACCCTTATATCTACCCTGTTCCTACTTTCAACCAATCCGCATCGTCCATTCGAAACGCCTTCCGTCCATCAGTCGACCTGATTTTTCCGCTTGTTCCTTGTTTGTTCGCTGGTGTCCGCCGCGTACCTGTAAGTGATCAGCACATCTTCCGTGTCCCTTCTATATCCTGTCTATGTACACCACGGTGGTGCGTACTACTGTACCCACCGTGGTACACATGGCGGTACCTAATTATGTACTACTGTATCCACTATCTGCGTCCACTATCAGGCCCCTAATTTAGGTCCTAATATTAGTCATAATATTAGGCCCCCTATGGGCCTAATAAAATGTCCAACATTAGGCCCTATTTTAGCCTAATAAAAAAGTCCGCTTTACGACACATATATATAATATAAAGTTAGATAGCTCGATATCTTAAATTTGTAATCTCCTACTAAAAATAGTTTTTTTAGTTAAAGTTTACAAATTTAATACATTGAACTTTCTAACTTTATATTATATACTTGTGGTGAAGTGAAGATGAAAGTTTACGATTAGTTTGTACCGGTATACCGTTGATCGGTCTGAGCGATCGGGTTGGTTGAAAGAGGAGAGTATTTTGGGCCAATCGTGTGTCAGGAGTGTTAAGTACGCAGTTTTAGGTGAGTCAAACGATTTTTCATGTAGTTTACATATTAGGTTCTTAATTGGATATTAAATATATTATTCGTTTTTCTTGGGTTTACGTAGAAGTCGCCCCCTCCTATCACGGAGTCTTTGGGAGCAGAGTATAACTGTAGCCGGTGCGTATACGCACGGTGCGACTAGCGCACAGAGTAAGACTCTTCCTTAAAGCGGAAGCTACCGCTACTTAGCCGATACGCCCTTATAAAGGGCTTAGTAGGAGAGATCTCCTACTCGGGGCCAAGATTCCCGGGTTGGTTTACTACGTAGCCTTTACGGCTGTATTCCCTTTACGGGATGTACGTAAAGGGAGGGCGCCCTCTTACCTACGACACTCACTGCGCGCGCGACCGGTCGAGGTCGCACGTCCGCAAAATAGAGTGAAATGTAAACTGAATATATTTAATATGTAATTAGCCTAAATTAATTTAAACTAATATAAACTATATGTAATACTAAGTAGAATATTCCAAATTCGTACCTAGCTAAAATGTAGTGTACACACCTGTGTACTGACACGTGGATGGCTGACACACCACCACACCAAGGGCCCCTGCCCTGATTGGTTAAAATAACCAAAGGTTCGAAACCTTTCAAACCGGTCAATACTGACCTCAACCGTGGTGTACTCATGTACACCAACATTATATGTAACTCGAATGTAACCCCGTTACATCCTCCCCCATCAAGAATATTGCTTACGCAATAATAAAAATCTTGTTTGAGAAGTCCAACGCCAGTACCTCTGACTGTCCATTGTACACCTCCAGTGGTGCTATGGACGCAAACTTTTCCGACAACACGGAAGTGGACGACCTTGGGGAGATCTCCCCAACGGCTGGCCATGCTGATAGCACCGAACTGCTCTATCAGTCATCCAACCCATTCCCCACACGTGGGGAAAACGCACTAACTCGTGCGCCACCGTTACGCGCTAGGGGTGATACCTCCAGGTTTCCACAGGCAACCACCACCAATAAACCGTCCTTGGTTAAGAAAGCCCGACGTGCCGTACGGGCACGGAAGGGACCTCGCGACCCTCAAAAGAGGGCAAAG
>CM047580.1:41588236-41600087 GCA_026184515.1 Peronosclerospora sorghi | reverse complement strand
CTTTGCCCTCTTTTGAGGGTCGCGAGGTCCCTTCCGTGCCCGTACGGAACGTCGGGCCTCTTGAACCAAGGACGGTTCATTGGTGGTGGTCGCCTGTGGAAACCTGGAGGTATCACCCCTAGCGGGTAACGGTGGCGCACGAGTTAGTGCGTTTTCCCCACGTGTGGGGAATGGGTTGGATGACCGACAGCGCCGTTCGGCGCTTTCAGCGTGGCCAGCCTTTGGGGAGATCTCCCCAAGGGCATCCACTACGAGTTGTCGGAATAGTTTTCGTCCATAGCACCACTGAAGGTGTACAATGGACAGTCAGAGGTACTGGCGTTGGACTTCTCCAACAAGATTTTGATTATTGCGTAAGCAATTCTTGATGGGGGAGGATGTAACGGGGTTACATTCGAGTTACATATAATGTTGGTGTACATGAGTACACCACGGTTGAGGTCAGTATTGACCGGTTTGAAAGGTTTCGAACCTTTGGTTATTTTAACCAATCAGGGCAGGGGCCCTTGGTGTGGTGGTGTGTCAGCCATCCACGTATAGGTACACAGGTGTGTACACTACATTTTAGCTAGGTACGAGTTTGGAATATTCTACTTAGTATTACATATAGTTTACATTAGTTTAAATTAATTTAGGCTAATTACATATTAAATATATTCAGTTTACATTTCACTCTAAATAGCAGACGCCCGACCTCGACCGGTCGCGCGTGCAGTGAGTGTCGTAGGTAAGAGGGAGCCCTCCCTTTACTTACATCCCGTAAAGGGAATACAGCCGTAAAGGCTAATTAGTAAACCAACCCGGGAATCTTGGCCCCGAGTAGGAGATCTCTCCTACTAAGCCCTTTATAAGGGCGTATCGGCTAAGTAGCGGTAGACACCGCTTTAAGGAAGAGTATTCCTCTGTGCACTAGCCTCACCGTGCGTATACGCACCGGCTACAGTTGTGGAGCGGCTGATTAGAGTTTTTGAAGCATGATCAGGCGTTACCACGGCACCCGGACTGCCGACTAACGAAGGGGGTCCTCCGGTTGTCTTGTGTGACTGGTCTTGTGTCTTGCTCACCTTGTGTACCCGACGGCTTGGGCGTGGGTCGCTCTTCAGATGACCGGGACGTAGATCCGCGAGATTCCGATGCAAAATAGGGGTAAACTCGTAGTAGATGGACCGGTGTCGATCAGGTGCGATCAGGCGCGATCAGGCGCGACCAGGGCCAATAATCAATGATCTCAAGTTCCTGATCGATGTATCTGATCCAGACCGAGTTGGCGCGAGTTGAGAACGGGTCATCACAGGTCGCAGGTTGTAGATCGTCGATCTTGGTGGCGATCAGCGAAGTGGTACTTGATCAGGCAGAGGATGTCTTCACCACCCGATCGCCGAGCCTCTTAAGCTTAGTACGCTAATAGAATACACAATGTACTATGTATTCTACGCTTAAACCTAAGAGGAGGGTCGATCAGCTCGTTCTACGGGCTGATCGACAGTTTCCACTAAAATCCACCTAGAGTTCCCGTGGGGCGCTTAGAGCAGCCGAACTCCTAGGGGCCAAATGTGGACCAATGGGGAAGACGCGAGAGCGCACTGCTCGATCACGTTCCCAAAGAAAAACCTTTACAATCGAAGAACCTGCTGACACAGCGGGCGGAGTCGAAGTGCGAGTTCTCAACACTCTACGCCTACCAGTGGGTCAAAAATTGCACTAAGTTCTCCCGCCCGGGACGTATAGGTGTGTTTTAATGAAGGGAGGCGCTAGTTGCCGTCCCTGTAAGTGATCTGAGTGATCAGACGCAAAAAGAGAGCTTTATTAGCACTTATATCCCTAAATCTAACAAAATTACCTAATATCAACCAATCAGAACTACCCATTTCATCGTACTCCGTCGACCTGTCGACCTGATTTTCTGTCGTCCGTCGCTATCCGTTAGGTACCCGTACCTAGTCGTCCCCTTCTCACGATGCCCCGTCTATGTCCTGTCCATGTACACCACAGTTGTACACGCAGCTGTATACACAGTAGTACACACAATCGTACACACAGTTACACACACGGTTGTGCCCACAGTCACACCCATAATTATGCACCAAGTTTATGGTACACTTCACCACAATATTTATACCCACCGAAATTTATATTGCGCGACGGTACACCGAGTGTGTTGCCACCCAAACCAATGGGTACACGAGGTGTGAACTATGAAAATAAATCGGACCAAGCGTCCTGCAATGCGGATCGATCATACGATCGGGATGCAGGCGAAAGTTTGCGGGGTACCCCCCGTAAGTTGGTCGTTTGGGAACGATGGTGGTCGGGTTCAGGACACTTCGGTGTTTGATTTCGAACTCGACTCCACCACATACTTTCCGTCGCGTCTTGCTAACTGTTTCTTTTGAACAAATCTTCCTTGTTTTGGGAGCGTAGTTAATTGCACAACCCTTGTCTCCCCATCCCGACTGATGAAAAACATATGACGCTGAAACATAGTACAGATAGTCCCTAATGTATGGTTACTTCCCCATGTACTTTCTCCTACTAGTTGGCCCGCTTTCAACTGTAGGAAAAACCAACACACTTGTACTTGGTGCGCAGATCTTAAACTACCTGGCCTGACTGTTTTGACCAAAAAATCTCGCGTTGTGAGGGGCTTGTCGCGACAGACACCACGCAGAATACGTTTAGTTTGGTCTGTCTTCAAAAGCAAAAAAAACGAAAAGTATGTTATATATACTTACTTAATTCAAATATAACAATACTAGACAGTTAAATTTGAATTATAACCCGATTATAAATATATATATCAGCCAGTGGGTTTTATATCTATAAAACGATGAAGCCAAAATGGCTACACGTAATTTCAATACTCCTCCTGAAACACCTGAGGCTGTACTTCGTCAATCCAAACCAATTTTTAATCGCAATTCCTTTATCCGTTTAGCACTCAAATCTTTGTAAGTAGGTCTGTAACCATATCAACACTGGCATTTAGTAGCCGAAAAAAACACCTTTTTGAAAAATCCTTCAAAACTTCAACTTCGCATCATCGTATTTTGTGCTTCAAGCACTAACCTCGATCTACACATGCCTTATCAACGCCTGGTTGTCGATATTCAAAGCCGGTGGAGTCTTGATCGAATTCCAATTTAATCAAGTAGACCATTCAGGACGATCGCTTATATACCGCCCATCGAGGCTGCTACAAATTCGGCTTCCGCCATCGAAAGCGCCACAGTGGTCTGCTACTTGCATTGCCAGTTGACCACTATCCCCTTGACGTAGATGACCATCGAACTCACACTTTTGTGATCTTCGTTATCGGCCGTGAAATCGGCATCGCTATAACAGGTAATTTGAACAGGAAGTGACAACTCTTTATCCTGGTCCAACTTCAAACGTAAATCACTTGTTCCCTTCAGGTATTTCAACACTCTTTTCGAAACATTATAATCAACCAGGGTGAGTGCATGCGTCCTTCGAGTGAATCGGTGTAGAACAAACGCAATGTCAAGGCGTGTGCACCATGATAATTAGTAATAGGATTCGAACTAGAGATTGAAAATTTTGACACTTGGCATATTTTGCTTGGCCTTCACCGGGAATGGTTCATCAAAACTGTGTATTCCTCCAAACTGAGAATCGAAGTCTTGGCAGAGTTCAATTTCGTTAGAACATGCGCTTTTAGCACGTCGTCTCCTGGTCCAGGAGGTAAACATCTTTTGGACCTCCTCAGATCCGTATGCCCAAGAATTTATCGACATTTCCAGGGTCTTTCAATCCAAAATTTTCATGTCTTGAAAAAATCGTCAAATCATTTCGTTATTGGTGCCTGTGACCAAAAGGCCAACACCGTTCCATTTTCATTAAATTTTACGAAAATACAGGTGTCGGTGACACACTGTATCAATCACAAATTCTCCAATGTTTCGCACAAAAACGTGTGCCACAATCTCTTGGCTTGCTTAAGTTCTTATAGGCTCCTTCTTAACTTTAAGGTTAAATTCTTTTTGGACTCCATCCCGAAAATTTCCAGCTGTTCTGGGCTGATCTCCATTGCTTGAGGTATCTCGAACAGTGTTTTCATACCCTTGCTCATTCTTGGTTTTGGTATACGCGCTGGGCCTATCTCCATGCCCTGGCGACCCCCCAAACCTGCGACAACATCAAAATCACATTGACGTTATTTATCTCCATCACTGTGGAGAACGTATACATATAATCCTCGCCAAATATTTCCTTGTTGCCTCTTGCAACCAGACGCGCTTTTTACCTCTCGACCGTCTCATCTGACCTCAGTTTGGTCTTATAGACCCACTTTGTCGGAAGAGGTACATTGTATGGTATGCGGTGCACAATCTTCCCTGGTTCCAAATTTTCCATGTACTCTAATTCCGTCGGCTCAGAAGCAGTACACATGACTTTATTTGGACTCGCGTGGGCCTCCCTGTAACTTATGGTATCCAACACTGCTGTTCTGGAATTAATTCCAATATTCGAGACTTCCGAAACGACGTATACACATAACGCACTTCCAGCAGTCGAACCGTCACAACTGTCAGCTGTCTCTTCGGTTTCAATAATTTTGCTTGAAGTCATCTCCTCTGCTTTTTCTTCTTTTCACGTAGTTCTTCGAGATCCTTTATGTTGTTGGTTTTCTTTTTCTTTCGGTTGGATTTTCAGACACGGAGATCAAATTCTTCCGTACCACTTTTCACTTCATTTCCATCTTTCGAAGCGGCGTTTTCTTCTTCAGGTTTTAGCAGGTTTTTGCTTAGATGATGACGTAACTTGGCTAGGAGTGAAAATGCAACGGGAGAGAAGCATCTCTCCCGTGGCATTTTCCAGATTTCTTAAAATCTTGTCGCTCGCATCCTTGTCGAGCGTCTCAATATCCGTAACATTTTTCGTGACCGTAACCACTCTGCCCTTTAGCAACAAAACCTTGTACCCTTGATTTTGTCACTCTTTCCAAGTATCAACGCACGTTACGCATGTCTTGCGAGAGCATTAGCCTTGGCTATCTCCACACCATACTCAAAGATCCAAAAACGACGATATCCGTCAGGACTGGTCTTTTCCCAGTCAGATAATTTCCCTTGGTTTGCTCTTGTCGGAGTTCGGTTGAGTATATAAGGAGCATATTCAGCCGCCTCCGACCAATAGACCAGCGGAACTCCAGAACCAAAATTCATACACCTGACCATACTGAAAATGGTTCGGTTCATGCGTTCAGATTTACCATTTGAGGCTGGATTTCAGCCGCGGTAATCTGTCTGCGTATACAAGTCTGTTTGCAAAACAGATCTAGGTTCTGGTATCCCGACCTCCATTGGCTCTTAGGTCATGGATGCGACACTTAAATTCATTTTCAAACCATGAGATGGTGTTCAAACCTTTTTGCCGCTCTATCTTTCGTACGAGCGGCAAAAAACGCTAGGATAATTTGAAAAATAAACAACAAAACCACGAGAAAACGGTTTCCATGTCGATCACGGGGGTGATTGGATCCTTGCGCCCACTCCAATTACTCCTCCGATTCGATTAATTGGTGCATTTATGCTTGAATCCTTCCTTAGCTGTTTCTTCTGTATCGCCTTGCTTCAGCACAGGTCAGGCAATTAGGATTTTAGGTATCCGAAAGGACTATGCCTGATCTGCCAAGTTTTCAACTGTTTCATACGCTTTATTACCTAAGCGCACATGGAATTGGTGCAAACTTCCCTCATAAAACTCGCTCAAATTACTTTCCTAAATGTTGTAACACCATATTCGAAAACATGTGCCCAATTCTACTTTGTTTGACACTCTCTAAATAAGCCTCAAATACAGAACCAAACGTTTCAATCCGAAATAATAATCGACCATTCAAAACAAAACGATATTCATCTGGTGACCATTATCCGCAATGGTGCACCCAATCTCGCGCAATCTTCCGAACGAGATCAAATTATTTGCCAATTTAGGTGCATAATACACCTCGGTCAATTCGATGACCGTCGGATTCTGGCAAAGAGTTTTCATAGTAATTCTAACAACCTTGGTATACTTTAGCATAACGCCATCAGGTAAGGCAAACGTGTCGTTTTGACTACATTCCTTGACATCCTCCGATAAATCTGCGTTCGACACCAAGTTTCTACTAGCACCACTATCGACAATCCATAAAAATTTCGTCAGATATTCCACTGATACCTCCTTTGGTCTCGTCATCCGATATGATTTTCAATGTCGATAGCACCACTCTCTTCGACCAACCTTCACCTTTTTGATTTCATGGTTTTCTTTTCGCCGAAGCTATTTGCATTTCAGTGACTCCATTCCGGGAAGTCTCTTCTAAGATGCCCTTTACTACCACAGGCGTAACACGCTCGGATATTTTCAGTCGAAACCAGTGCAACCTTGCGGGTGGCCTTATCTTTAGAGCTTCATCTTCCAGCTCTTGTGCTCAGTCATTAGCTCTTCGGCATGGCAGAGGTAATCCTTCCTTGCAGAATCATACCTGGCCATTAACAACACTCTAATCCATGACGCAGCAAACTTGACATTGCTCTCCACTATCAACTTTTCACTTGAATCACTTTTCCGAGCAAAAGCTACTAGGTATAAGTAATGTTGGGTCCACGTCCTTCTGGGATCTTTCTCGGACGTAAACCATGATAATGTGAAATGTGGAGAAGCGCATAGAAGATTTCGGTCAACTGTCATGAACATGGACGGGCCATCCGGAGCAAAAGCGACGCAGGGTACAGGTACACGATGGTAAGCTACAGGCTAATAATGCATATCAGGATGGGTAGAGTTAATTGGTCGATATTAGGTAATTGGTTGGTTTTAGGATATAAGTAATAACAGAGTTCTCTTTTTGCGTCCGATCAACTAGATCATCGATTGGGACGGCGTGATCACCTCGATCCTCCCTCTCTTTTGCATATGCACCTCTACACGTCCCGGGCGGGAGCACGTAGTGCACATTTTGGCCCACCGGCAGACGTAGAGTTTCGAAGAACTCATCCTCAACTCCACCCGCTGTGTCAGAGGCTTCGTTTGGAAAGGTTACTGGTAACGTGATAGAGCCGAGTGCTCTCACCTCTTCCCCAATTGGTTTGCATCCTTCCCCTAGAAGTTCGGTTGCTTTAAGCGCCCCTTGGGAGCTCTAGGTGGATTTTTGTGAAATCCGTCGATCTGCACATAGAAAGTGCATATCGACCCCTTTTCTCTTGGGTTTAGGATAGGAATACATAATATATTGGGTATTTCCTTAGCGATCTAGGCTTAAGAGGCTCGACGATCAAGTGGTGAAGACTTCCGCCACGTGATCAAGTACCCCCTCGCTGATTACCACTAGATCGACAGCGTCGATCTGCAATCATCAATCTGCGATCTACAGACTCCGCAATCTCGCCAATTCAACCTAGATCAACCGGGTCGATCTGCAATCTGCGATCATCGATCATCGTCATCGATCTGCGATCTCTCCAGTTCACACTAGATCAACTGGGTCGATCTGCGATCTCCGACCCCCAGTTTTCCCCCGCGACCTCAGGCCATCTATTTTTGGCACCTGATCGACACCCGTCGATCTGCTAAGAATTCACTCGGCCTGCATCGGAATTGAACTGATCTACGTCCCAGTCACCTGGAGAGAGACCGACGCCCAAACCGTCGGTAACACAACGTGAGCAAGACATAGGCCTGTCACAGGACAACCGGAGGACCCCCTTCGTTAGTCGGTCGTCCGGTAGCTGTGGGAACGACTGTCCAACACTCAAAATTTGGTCAGCCGCTCCACCACAAAAATGTTTACCTTGAATGCTAACCACATTTGTTCCAAAATGAAATATAAGTATGGCGACATTTGCCACCTCGTGCTATTGTTTGAGCGAAATGGTCAGAGGCTGTTCCCTTTAAATTCTACCCAACTTATTCACTTTAAGCATTTCTGTCCACGTAAATCAGGAGGCCCTTTCAGCGATCGCATTGGTCTCGATGAACAGATACACCGATTGTTTAAACCCGGTACCTAGGCCTGGGTAAATTTCTGCTCCAGAAAACTTCTTCACGGTCAACTTTGGTATCTTTTTCATACCTTGACCGAAAAGCGGCATTTTTACATGCTTAGAGGCTACATTCCCGCCTTCCACACCCGGTGCAACACCAGGTGACCCTGTGGTATTCTATCCACATTCACGCGTGGCGTACCCCAATCCTCAACGCCCTCATCCTCGGCGAAATTATGCTGCGTCATCGGCTGGCCAAAAGGACTCTAATTCCGTAAACTTTCGTGGAAATCATTATTATTCTCAGTAAGTGAGGAGACCCAGATGACACGATTTCCACTGAGTGCCTGCTTTATACCTCTTCAATAGACACCAGACGCACCTGGAAATATCTCTCAATCCATTCAATTTCGCTTGCAGGACATCGTTTTGTACTGCCACGTTTCCAACGTCTCGTTTTGTTTTTCATCCATTTTCTCCATTCAAACGAGAAAAAACTTCTTCCAAAAACAAAAAAATACATTAGCTGTTGAATAAGGGGGATTTCCACTAGCTCCACAATACGTAACGAGAGGCTCCAAAAACAAAGTTAAAACCGAAAAAAACATCCTCAGTGTAGCCCTTTAACACTTCATAAACTGTGGGAAAAACCAGCACACTTGTACTTGTTGCGCAGATCTAAAACTATCGGGCCTGAAAGTTTTGACCAGGTAAGATCCCGCATTGTGCGCGATGGAACACAACGCAGAGGATGTTTAGGTTGATCTGTCTTTAAGAACAAAAAAAACAAAAAGTATATTATGTATAGTTTCTTCATTAAATCTACTTCTAAAATATAAGACCGTCAATTTTCTGAGGTCGTACCTAATCGAATTTGAGCTATACTATAAATCGGACCTAATTGAATTCGACTTTATAAATAGCGCTTTTACAGTGAAGTGAAAAACTATCTGCCAAGAAAAAAATACAATGGCTTCAAAAATCATCGTTATCTTGAAGACTAATCCGTGGTAGTACTATTGACATGCAGATTAGTATTAACGACTATATAATTGGTTAAAATAGCGCTTTTACATCTACCTATTTAAAAGATTTCCATCCCTGTGACGTTCCCGGTCACGTAGTTGCTTCTATGGTTTAACCTTATATTAATATACCCTACGTCCCGTCGGTACGACCAGGTACTACATAAGTATAACAATACTAGACAGTTAAACTTGGATTATAACCCGAAAATATATTTGTACATTTCAACCATGGGGTTTCATCTCTATGAAAAGAAGATGAAGCCAAAATGGCTATACTTAATTTCAACACCAACGACCTTGACTTAGTCTCAGTAAGATACTCGTAAACATCGTCGCCAATTGTTGCTTTTGGATCCCACGTCCAAGACCCATCGAAGTTTGTTTCCATACCTCATGTAGATATTCACTGTGACCATAAACGACCTTTTAAAATGTCCGTCTATTTTTGTTTTTTTTAACTGAGTAGGACTATTTTATGTAGCAATTTGCATTTCGTTCTTATTAGTAGCATAATTAGTGCATTAGTACTCGGTTCTGAGTACACACATTTTTGTTACGCATAAGAAATGTATACCACACACAGATGGAAGTTTACCATAACTTAAACATCTCTTATATATTTTCATGTTAGGCTAGCAACACTTCTCAATATACATTCCGTTGATCTAGTCTTTGGTTTTGATATTTTTTTTCCGTGCATTACGAACTGTCTACTGATACCTTTTTTGCCGTTGACGTGTGATTGACTGTGGAGATATCGACTTTACTGACTTTTCGTCATATTTCGATGCATTATTAAACACTTACGACTCAAGTTCTCGTCTACACCTGCGCTATAGATACTAACTCCATTCAACACGCCCTGCCACACAATCTTCGTTAACGCGACCTGCCACTTGACACAATAGACCAGGAAAAAAATCCCATAAGGGGATTAGCTAGTGCTTACATTTGCGTACCTTTTCCTCCTTTTTGGCTTTTACTACCAAACATTCCGCACGCGTCGCTGCCGACGTTGTGTCTTCTCGTGAGGTTTAGTGTGCATTTTACCCTTTGAGGGTACTTTCTCCCTTTGTTTTCTTTGGACTAGCAGCAACCCTTCTTCGTTAACGTTGCTTATTATGCTCCTGTTGTGTACAGCTACGCTGCACCTCGTCTCGCACCCCGCCACTACTGAAAGTGGGTGATGGGACAGTTATCTCGATACAATCTTGGATGTTTACAAACCCGCATTGGGTGGTCAGCATCGCCACATAGTAAGCGGTGTCGTCTTCCTCTCTTCGACGCGTAATCCAATATTATGATCGCTCCCCACCGGTCAATCCTTTTGATCCCTTTTAATGCCTCCGAACAGCCTCCAACTTCTATACTTAATTACCACGCTAGCAAGTTGGCTGATTGAGGAATTTCCGTCCATCTGGAAGGGCACTGTAACGATGGACTGGAATATGCGTAAAGTTTGGTGATATCGGCATTCTTGGTGATGTTACGTATTATGATCACGTATTCCGTGGCATATCTTACAATCACCGCTTTTGATTCTGTCTATGATAACTTCTCGTCATTATCCTCATGGACATTGCGAAGCGTATGTACTAACTTGTGAAAGGGTACATTCACGTCGACGTACCGTTAAGTTGCATCTCTAGTGACCTATATCCATTTAGAAGGCAACCTTCTACCTTCACCCTAGGATGTAATTTATCCGCGTTAGTCATGATAATTTTTAAAAATGATAGTATCTTACGCTCTACTATTAGAATTTTTCGGCGAGACATTTTGCCTTATCCACACCACAAGCCTGCCATGGAATATATTTTATCTAAGAAATTTACAGTGATAAGGGGTTTGTGGTGAAGCGCAGATGAAAAATTTTGACTAGCATGTACCAGTGTACCATTGATCAAGTTGGAGCGATTGGGTTGGCTGAAAAAGGGGGAGTATTTTGGGTCAATCATGTGTCTGCAGTGTTATGTACGCAGATTTAGGTGAGTCACACGATTTTGCATGTAGTTTACATATTGGTTTTTTAATTGGATATTAAATATAGTGTTCGTTTTTCTTTGGTTCGCATAAGTCGCCGCTCCTACCGCGGAGTTATTGGGAGCATAGGGTTAACACGGTCCCCTCTAGCCCATTTTCTCCCGGCAAGACACGCATAAGTCTTACGGAAGTCCCACGACGGGAAGCGCTCCTCTACGTTAACTCACCCCTCAAGCCCCACACGTTTGGAACGTGTTCATCATCTTTGTATTGGCTGGGTCCCCATCATCACATCTAGCGATCTGTCCCAGATTATTGGTTGGGTCTACGCACCGCCTCGCGGTCCGCCCCAAATTTCTATTGGCTGGGTCTCCACACTGCTGCGCGCGGTCTACCCCAGATTATTGGTTGGGTCTCCACAACGCTTCGCGGTCTGCCCCAAGTTTTCTTTGCATTTGGAGTGACGATTTCCACTCCATTTGCCGATCGGATCACTGGATTATCTTTCGTTGGTTTTTGGTACAAGTTACCACAGAAATTGTACCCTCAATATCGGTACCTATCAATACTCATACTGCGCGACGGTCCACCGAGTGTGTTACCACCAATACCAATGGGTACACAAGGTGAGAACTCAGAAGCTAAATCGGACCAGGCTGTAACAGGGTTACATTCTGGTTACATTTAGTGATGTTGTGTACGTAAGTACACTACGGTTGGGGTCAGTATTGACCGGTCCGAAAGGTTTGGACCTATTGGTTATTTTACCAATCAAGGCAGGAGCCCTTGGTGGAGGCGTGGCAGCCAGCCACGTGTTAGTACACAGGTGGTGTACACTACATTTTGGCT
>CM047580.1:41520564-41573236 GCA_026184515.1 Peronosclerospora sorghi | reverse complement strand
AGCCAAAATGTAGTGTACACCACCTGTGTACTAACACGTGGCTGGCTTCCACGCCTCCACCAAGGGCTCCTGCCTTGATTGGTAAAATAACCAATAGGTCCAAACCTTTCGGACCGGTCAATACTGACCCCAACCGTAGTGTACTCATGTGAACCAACACTAAATGTAACTCGAATGTAACCCCGTTACACCTCCCGTGGCGGGCGTTTGGGGGCGCGTAACGCATCCCTTTGTGCCTGTGCGGCAAGTTAAGTTTCTTGAGCTGCATCCAGCTCATTGTTGATGATCGCCTTCGGCGATCCGGATGTATCATCCAACCTTGGTAGAGGTGGCGCACGAGTGAGCGCGTTTTCCCCACGCGTGGGGAATGGATTGGATGACCGACATCGCCGTTCGGAGCGTCGAAGTGGTCAGCCTTTGGGGAGATATCCCCAAGGGCACCCACCTCCGAGTTATCGGAATAGTCTGCATCCTCAGCTCACTAAAGGTGCTCATGGATAGCCAGAAGGTTCTGGAAGTTGGAGTTCTTCAACTAAAATTGATTTATTGCGTAAGCAATAGTCTTGATGGGGGAGGATGTAACAGGGTTACATTCTGGTTACATTTAGTTATGTAATGTACGTAAGTACACTACGGTTGGAGTCAGTATTGACCGGTCCAAAAGGTTTGTATCTATTGGTTATTTTAACCAATCAGGGCAGGAGCCCTTGGTGGATGCGTGGCAGCCAGCCACGTGTTAGTTCACAGGTGGAGTACACTACATTTTGGCTAGGTACGAATTTAGTAAGTTGTAATTAGTATACATATAGTTTACATTAGTTTAAATTATTTTAGGCTGATTACATATTAAATATACATTCAGTTTACATTTCACTTAAAAGACTGCAGGACGCACGACTTTGACCGGTCGCGCGCGCAGTGAGTTTTGTAGTGTAAGGGGAGTCCTTCCCTTATCTACCCCCCCTAGTAAGGGAGCCCTGTGTCCAGGCGTTAGCTTGTGCTAACTTTTAAACCAAAGTGGAATCTTGGCCCCGAGTAAGAGAGTAATCTCTTACTAATCCCTTTTATAAGGGAGTATCGGCTAAGTAGCGGCACATCGCCGCTTCAGGAAAGTCTTCCTCTGTGCGCTAGCCGCACAGTGCGTGTACGCACCGGCTACATAGGCGTTCTGCAGTGCTGATCGATCACCCGGATCGGCATACAGGTGAAGGTTTGCGGGTTAGCCCCCGTAATTTGGTCGGCTGGGCACGATGGTGGTCGAGTTCCGGACACTTCGGTGTTCGATTTTTAACTTGACTCCACCACAGGTTTGTGCTGAAGAGTGAGACCATTGAAAAAAAAACTTTAAAAAATCTCCAACGCTTCGCGCTTAGTAATATAAATATTCAGTCGACTATAATTCGCTTAGCCGTAGAATTCATCATGAAGGTTGACGAGAATGATGTTGTGTTTCTCTATTTTTTTCTACGAGACCGTCGTCACACTGCACCTCACGTGCTGAGATTGGCCATCCCGAACGGCCACTTTTCCCGATAATCAGTTTCCAGTAGACAAGTCTCCAATTTTGCTTCGACATTTCGGGAATCAAGCGGTTAGTTGTGGTGGAGCGGCTGGCCAAATATTGAGGCCTGGACAGTCGTTCCCACAGCACCCGGAAAACCGACTAACGAAGGGGGTCCTCCGGTTGTCCTGTGACAGGCCTATATCTTGCTCACCTTGTGTACCCGACGGTTTGGGCGTGGATCGTGAGGTGAAGTGTTCCATAAAATTGGTACAATTGTGGGCACAATTGTGGGTGTGACTGTGGGCACAACCGGGTGAGTAATTGCGTGTACAACTGTGGTGTACATGGACGGTACATAGATGGGGCATCGTGAGAAGGTAAGACTATGTACAGGTACCTAAAGAACACCAACGAACGACGGATAAATCAGGTCGACTTGTCGACTGAGTACGCTGGAATGGGTAGTTCTGATTGGTTGATATTAGGTAATTGGTAGTTCTAGGGATATAAGCAATAATAAAGTTCTCCTTTTGCGTCCAACCTCATAGGACATCTTCGGGAAGGCACCTTTGCCCCTCCCCCTAATACAACACACCTCTACGTCCCGGGCGGGAGCACTTTGTGCGTTTTTGGCCCACCGGCTGACGTAGAGTGTCGAGAACTCACCCAGAAACTCCGTCGGGTACACAAGGTGAGCAGGAACACAAGTAGTCAAAGGACAACCGGAGGACCCCCTTCGTTAGTCGGCAGTCCGGGCGCCGTGGTAACGCCTGATCAAGCGTCAAAAACTTTGATCATCTGCTCCACCAAAGTCGCTCTCCAGGACTGGGACGTAGATCAGTGCAATTCCGATGCAGATCGAGGTTAATCGTAGCATATCGACAGGTGTCGATCAGGTGCAAAAGGCGCCGATTCGAGATCCCGGGGGAAAACTGGGGGTCGAAGATCTCAGATACATCTAGTTTGATTTTGTGAGGATTGACGTGTGGTGGAGTCAAGTTCGAAATCGAATACATTTGTATCGACAACCTGACCACCACCATCGTGCCCATCCTTCCAACTTACGGGGGGGGGGTACCCTGCGGACCTCCATTCAAAATCTGGTCCGATCGTCCGCTGCTGGCAGACGACCGGTAATCATCCAAAGACACTTGATCCGATTCACTTAAGTTCATCTCACCTTGTGTACCCGATGGAATGGGCTAGTTACACACTCGGTGGATCGGGATCGCAGATCGATCTGATTCGGTCTTGAATATGAGACCGTGCTGGCTAGGTGTACCTATGGCGGAACTCTTCACCCCAGGTACTTACAGACCAGAAACACTTCCAAAAGATAAATTCCAATAGGTCGATCGTCCAAACGATCTAGACCTGACCAATACGAAATAATAGAGGGTAGACCAATCAACCGGTCTAGCCCCTGACCAATATAAGAGAAGACCAAAATTGGTCTAAACTCCAACCAATGTTACAATGAGCCAATATGTCCACGTAAAGACCCAATATGCACATGAAACCCCACAAACGATATCTCCACGTAAAGACCAATCCAGTGAATAGCACGTTCCAAACGTACTTGAGTCAAAGTGTCGAGATCGACAAATCGTACTCCCGTCGAGGGACTTCCGGTGGCCAAAGTGCGCGTGCGGCGCGTCCAGACCGGGTATAATAGGCAAGAAGGGATAATTCAACCCTCTGCCCCCAAACACTCCGCGGTGGGCGGAGGCGACTAGTGTACGTGAAAAGAATAACGGCGACCCCTTGCTGAGGTGTAGACCAAGACCAGAAGAGGTTTTTTGCCACTTATTCCTATACCAAAATACTTTTACTTGGAAAATCCGCAACCAAAAGACTCTTACTTGGAAAATCCGGAACTAACCAATAAGACTACCTCCCTATGGTCCCTAATGTACCCACACAAAATTATGTAAAATACCCAATGTCAGGTGACTCACCCAAGACCTGCGTTCTTGATACTCCTTGAATCTGATAGGCTAAAAAGCCCCCCTTGTTTAGACCAATCGGAAACTCGACCAACTGCCTTGACCAAAAGTGACCAAATTTGTGGTACACTTCACCACAGCCCCCCTGAGTCCGACCGTGTCGCACAACGATAACGGTCTGACTCTCCCATCACTCGACCAACTGGACCTTGTTCACTCACACTTCTTCCCCATGGACCAAACATCTTCGACACCTAGGTCAGGTACTGCCTTTACTGCACTTGATCTTCTTATGCTTCCCTTTGACGCTTGCTCTTGTTGTTCTTGCAGAAAATCTATGCGCCGAGTCGCCCCACCTTGCTTCGTCTGTCCGGTCGGCTCGGTCTGACAGCACACGTAACTCTCGTGCACTTCAAACATCGGAAGGGTGTCAGACTGAAGCCGACACGCAGATGCAGGATATGCTTGCAGAAAAACATGCGTCTTAGGACCCATGTGGCCCACCAGGCAACACGAGGTGCGCATCTTTGGTCTTCGTCTTGTACTTGTCTTGACCCTCGTTTGTCTTCAGCTCTCATCCCTCCCAGCGTCGTCAAGGCAATAGGTGCCTTGCTTGATGCCGATGGGCAGTCCGACGATCATGTTGACCAGCTTCGACCAATTTTAGAGTAGCTGGTAAGCGCGCGTCATGAGCTGTCCCGTCTGGAGGCTCATCAGTCCCATCTCCGGGATCAACTTGCACTTGTTCGCCGGCAGCAGCTGGACGGACAGTTTGACGCGACCTCACTGCGAATGCAAGGCGACGACTTCGCGCGACGCATTGCCGAGATTCAGATTTAAATTCAAGACCATACCGGGAAGGTCCGGTCTTATCAAGACAAGTCAGACGCTTGGACGCTAGAGTCGGGTCGTCGTCAGGTGGCACTAGACCAGTGCCGCCAGCACTTGATGAACTTGCTGCATCCGTGTTCGGCTGCTTCCTCCAGCATAGATTGATCTGCGTCGGCAACCTTAGTCGCCTCGGAGCAAGACCAAGACCGCTTGCAGCAGGAACAAGACCGACATCGTTCATTGGCTGATATTCAGCAGCCCGAAATTGCACAAAAATCGAAGAAGCGCGCGGACGCGCCGGGTAGCTTGAGGGCGCGGGGCACTGCGCGTGGAGCCGGACTCGGGGGGAGGCTTGCAGTGCCTCATAAGCGAGCCAAGACACAGGCGCTTCTTATGGATTCGGACTCGGACACGGGAGAAATCTGCAACCCTTCGGAAAGTCGAGCGCCCTCGCGCCGTACTGCAAATCGCACCAAGCACACAGGGGTCTCGTCCGAGGAGGACTCCAGCGAAGGGTCCTGCGATTCCTAGTTTATGGTCGCCATCCAGTCCAATTCACGAACGAATTTACGTGAAAGTTTCATCCAAGTGGCGTCGACATTGGGGTCAGAACAGAAGACCGGTTTGCCAAGTGACGCCACACCAGTATCATCATCAGCGAAGCCGGCGCCTTCGGTTCTCCCCGGGACATCCGAGCTTCACAAGTACGCTCTACTGAAGAACATGGCGGTTGACACCAGCTCCCTTCCACCGCGGACGTTTGAAATCACTTTGCCGTCGTCGTCGGGGCAAATCAGCTGTTTGCGCCGGTCTACCCTGACCAAGCATCTTCTGGACCGGTCTTTCTCTCGCCCGGACCCCTGGCATTTTCCACCGGCCAAGAAAACCCCTGACGCGTATGCATGGAGGGCGGACTTGATTACGTCGGCGCAGATCTCTCGCCTATACGGCGATGAACCATGGAAAATTTTCGAACACCCCAAGATAAGACTTGTGTTCCACTTGAATCCGTGGATCGGCACTTTGCTAGGCCGGGTGAAGAATTTCAACAAGATCCACGGCCAAGAAATTTGGGAAGCGTCCCACTACTTGATGCTTTCCCCCGTCCGGGTGCGACAAGATCCGGGCCTGGCGACGTTCCAGAGAAAGCGCAAGCGACGTCGAATTCGGGCGGGCGAGGCTTGGCAGTCCCTGTGCCAGTACATTTTGGACGGGATGAGAGCCCGCGAGTGTGACGTCGACGTGTTCTTGTATCCGGTGTTCCTCCACATGCCGAGGCGTCGCGTTGAGAAGACCAGACTGCTGGCCGAAGACGGCATATGGTACCCCGGTCTTGATTGCGCTGAGCCGGTAGCGGACCTTAAGGATGCTTTGGTACAGCTTGACCGGAAGGACCCCTGGCGTAACCAGTTTCAGGATCAAGTGGAAAATCATCCGTCGATGGTCATCGGCCGTCTGTGGGGCGATAGAAAGTGAAGTCGCAGGTAGTCGACCAGATAACTCGCAATACATGTCACCATTTCTTTTTCATATGTCCAATCGTCAAATTACTTGAGCTAATTTTACCACTCTCTCCATAGTTGCACCGAACACATTATCGTAAACAGTTCCACCTCCATCACAAAAAATATTCATCACATTCGTCATTCCGCTACTCCAATTCGTCACAGTTCATCACAATTTCACATCAACTCCGGACCTTCCACATCTTCACACCGGTCTAGACCGATCGATGCTACTGCGTGTCTTGGTCTTGGTATTCATGAGTCTGCATCACTGCGAAGCGATTACGACTGACTCGTTCTCGTTCGAACTCTCGTAGAAGATCCCCACAATTCAAGTCGAGCTCGTCGACCCAAGTTGATTCATCATGGTCCTTCCATCGGACCAGGTACTCTCGGTGAGTCCGACCGAACCTGGTCTTCTTGGTCGACCGAACATCTAAGACCTTCTCCACTTCAAACTCGTCTTCCTCTAATGGCCGTTCCCAACTGTCCTCCGGCAGTAACGCTTCATCGAAATCAAATCTTCTTTCTTCGTCTACCAGACAGGGAGTTTTGGGTCGATCAGGAAATTCTCGGACCAGCTTCAACTTGGACACATGCACGATCGGGAAGACCTTGTAATCTGTACCAGTTGTTACTAGACGGGCAGCGTGCTCACCGATCAGACCTGCAACACGGAAAGTGCCGTGCCACATGTGAGCCAGCTTCTTCGCATAGCCCTCCTCCACTCGGTCGAGGTATAGCCATACCCTCGCCCCTGGTTCTATACCGTGGGGACGGACCTGGTCATTGGTCCGGTCTGCCCGGTCTTGGGTGACCTGACGCAGCTTTTCGTTGACGAATTCTTTTGCATGCTGGTTTCTGGACCTGCATGCGCCAGCGTCGAGCATCGTGATCGCGGGTCCGGGTGCAACCGAAAGGGATCGCAGTTTCCAATGTCGACTGAGGGTCCCATCCATATGCCAGATAAAAAGGCGTTTCTCCTCGGACCCGATCGGTCGACGAGTTGAGTGCAAACACCAGCCTTTCTGCATACTCGTCCCAATCTCGCTGGTCTGGGCCAGCAACGTACATCTTGATCGCCCTCGTTATGGTCTGCACCATGCGTTCCGACGATCCATTTGCTTGCGGACGATATGCCATCGTCGCACTCTGTTTCTGGCCCAGCATGTTATTGAACGACCGGAACACCTCGGCTATAAAAACGGGTTCCCGATCGTGTCTGATGACCTCTCTGGCGCCGAATCTTCGGAACACACATTCTTCGTAGCTCTGGGCGATCTGCTCTGCAGATCGGGATGCACTTGCCTTCGCAATAACTAGACCAGTGAACAGGTCTACCCAGATCAGCAGCTCAGTGTTGCCGCGCGTCGATCTAGGCAGTGACGGTATGTGGTCCATCGCTATGACCTGGAAAGGGTAGGTAGCTTCGATATTTCCGGGCGATCGCCCTTTGATTACCGGTCTACCCTTTCCGGTCTCGCAATTCTTGCAACAGACCACATATTTCTGCTTACTGCGGAAAAGACCTCTCCAGTGAAAGTGGGACCTGATCTTGTGATAGGTCCTGCCTATGCCCTGATGGCCCCCTTCTAGACTCACGTGATAGTGATGAAGGACATCCAGCTGCAGCAACTCGGGGATCACGAATTTCGCCAGTCGGTCCCGGTCTGCACTGTCTTAGTCGGCATCGCGGCAGTAATACAATAATCCATTATCATCCACTTCGTAGCTATCCGCGATCTTGATGCACTCTTTTGCTTGATCGTTCGTCAACTTGGGCAGTTCACCACGCAGGTAGGTCTTCAGGTTCATCATCCATTCTTCTTCGTCCTGCGCCTTGAGGATCCGTTCCATCCTTAACTGTTGCACTGCATATTCGTTCAAACTTTCCTTCGGGAACGGTCGGCGAGACTTCTGAGATTTCGATCTAGTCGCGACCATCACATGCACTTGGACTGGGGCGTTCTTGGGTCCGATCACCTCTGGGAGCCTGTTTATATTCACCAATTCATCCAGAACGGCCTTCTCGGTGATCGTAGCCCCGGTCTGGTCTTGCATGGCCTTGGTAGCGAGGTAGTCGGCGCTTCTGTTCCAGTCCCGTTTCGCGTGCAATAGCTCGTGGTTGGGGTGGTCCTTCAATGTCTTCATTACTCGATCATTTAGCGTCCTTAGTCGTGGAGCCTTGCAGTCGATCTCTCCGGTGATCTGCCTGATCACTAGGTTGGAGTCACCACATATGATGACTCGCCCCTTCTCTTGCGACGACAGCAGGTCCAGACATAGAAGTATACCTCGGTACTACGCCTCGTTAACAGTAATATCCGGCGTGAAATCGGCAGCGGCTGCAACTATAGACCATTGGGGCAACTTCCACAATATGACACTATAGGCGCCAACCTTCTTCTTCACGCTTGCCGATCCGTCAAAACTTAATACCAAGAGCTCTTCATTATGGTCGACGGTCGGTGGCGGTCTCGAAACTGACTGCCGAGGTTGCTTCCTCGGAGCAATCGCCATCAATGCCTCGTCCACTTCAGACCGAGGGGTGATACTGGCAGCTAATGTGCCCAATATCTCTTCCTCGTCCCCGGTGCACTTAACGACCTCGAGGGTCCACTGCGACAAGACCGCCGACCATCTGCCTAGACGTCCGTCCATCCCATTGGCTGATAATATCCAGGCCAAAGTAGACCGTCTTGACAGGACCTTTATAGGTCGGCCGACCAGCAGGTTGTAACACACATCTAGAATTCGTAGCAACGCCAGCATTTCTTTCTCGACAATTCCATAGTTCACTTCATTTGGCTTCAGCGTTCTGCTCGTGAACGTGACCGGAAGGTACACACCATCATGATCTTGTACTAGAGTGGCCGAAATGGCCCACTGACTAGCATATACAATAATGGTCGGGACCTTTTCGGGATCGAAATGCTTCAAAATCGGTGCCGTCACCATCTTAGCCTTCAACATACCAAAAGCAAACTTTGCACGCTTCATATGGTCTTCGGCCTCCACTTGCGGACAAACTGCAGCAAGACCAGAGTCGGCGCCCTCCTGTAAAGTTGCCCGGTCTTCTTCGCGCAACATATTGTAGTCCACTTCCCGAAGCTCGTACAGCACAGCCGCGTAGATAGCAAAGTCTTCAATGAATCGGCTATAATAATTCAAGCTTCCATGGAAGGACTGCATTGCCTTCATCAATCTGGGGAACGGGAGGTTACTCAGCGAATCCAGGTCCTTGGGATTAGCCTCTAGACCATTGTTCGAGACCATATGGCCTAAATAGGCGACCTTGGACATACCCCAAAAACTTTTCACGGCACTAAAAGACAGGTTCCAGCGGTCGCATGTCTCCAACAATCGTTCAATCTTCTCGCAAAGATCGTTCCATGATGAGGCAGGTATCAGAATGTCGTCGATGTACGACCGCCTCCCTAGAACGGACGGTCCTCTTTCCCGATTGGGTTCACCCTCTCTAAACACACCATAATTTTCAACATGGTCCCGATCGGTCTTGATATTGAAGTGTCCGTACAATGCGTTGTCTATCAGCCTTTGATAGATTTGGGGCGCGTTCTTCAGACCGAACGGCATACGATTCCACTCGAAAAGACCAAACGGTGTCACAAATGCGGAAATCTCACGGGCTCGATCAGTCATCGAGACCACCCAAAATCCACTTGCCATATCTAGCGAACAATACCACAAGGTCTTGTCGAGGTCTTCCAACAGATCATTAATCAGCGGCATTGGGTAAACCATGAGTTTAGTCAACCGATTTACCAGCCGATAGTCGATGCACAGTCTAATGTCAACGCCGTTCTTCTTGATAACAATTACGATCGGCGAGGCCCATGGCGAGGTCGACGGTCTAATAATCTTGGTGACCAAAAGTCCTTTAATGATATCAGAAAGCTTTTCACGGTACTGTGGCGCCACGCGTCAACATCGCTGAGCAATCGGCTTGGCATCTCCAACGTCAATATCGCAAATCGCAACACAATCTGCAGGTGGTAAGGCGTTGCCCTTTCCGATCAGCAGATGTCTTTTCTTCCATATGATATTCTTCAACTGCTCGATCTGGTCTGGAATGTTAAGGTCTTGATCACCCACTTGTAAATCATCCATTGTACCTTCGGGCGAGTCGGCAGACACTTCAGGGAGGACTGCCATTTGGCTTTACAGATCCTGAATGTACTGTTCCCCGCCTTCATGTATACAGACTTGTTCATATTCTGGGGCGATATCGCCTAGACCATCTGGACCGGCTGAACGCCCCTGGTCTTGATCGACGGGCTGTCCTTCACTGATATCGGTCTGATTAGGAATACCGTCATGGTCCGACCTAGCAGTTTCATGTTCCGCTTCTTCCGTTTCTTGCTCCGCTGTCGCCTGGTCTTGTGCTGACACCACGTTGACTAACTTTGGCTCGTCTACTTGATGGTCCACCGTTCCTGGTGACTGCGGCGCCTTTCTTCGGACCAACATCTTTCTTGGGGTGACATAACTTGGTCTTTCCACTTAAGGTGAGGTATCCTCTTCCACCGACCCATCATCGCTGATAAGATCGGTGGTCGATTGGTACGCCAGGTTTTGCCACTCGACATACCGCCTCGACCCAATCGAGACGAACCCCATCTTCCTTGGTACCTTCCCTTCTGCTAACCACATACCGACAATAGTAGCATTGTCCAGTGTCAGCGGCTTGTCACCGATATTGGTAACACGGACAAAATCACGTCGACCAGCACTCTTTACGAAGGTCGAGACCCACCGATCTCCCCTGGTCAACCATAACTTCCTCGAACGGAAACCTTTCTCGACCGGGGTATTGGCAGACCGACCAACTGCGATAGTCAGGTCTTGGTCCCACCGGACCAGATCGGTATACGAACCATACAGAGGTCTTCGACCAGCCAACTGGACCTGGACCTCATCCGGGAGCGTAAGCACTCCATGTGACAGGTCTAGGCGAATACCAGCTGGGACCATGAAATCCATTCCTAGTAAAGCGTCTTGACCAGCCAACTTGCCAACCCAAGCGCTGAGAAAGTAGACCATCGATCCCGACAAAGTAATTTTCACACGCGTTCTTCCTTCGGTCATATAAGAGTTTTCACCGATCCCGACGCATTCTTGTCTCTGGGTATCGTCTATACGACATCCGACCTTACGAGCAAAGGCGGAGTCGATTATCGAGACTTCAGCTCCAGAGTCGAACAACATCGTCGCCTTCTGGTTATTAATCTTGCCACATGCTTTCGCCTGCTTGAACCATTTATCAGGCGCGTGATACTTCCAGTATCCGCGGGATTCTCCAGGCAGCAAGTCCAACTGCATAACCACCTTGGTCCGGGAGTACTAATCGGTCTTCAGACTGTAGACCGGATGGTCTCGGTCGACGCAATTTGTAATAGAACGTGTATTGTCGGTCTTATCTTCGTTGCCGACATATGCATAGATGTGAACCGTAGAAAGCTCGGCTCGATCCAGATTCCAACCTGGCGAGCGTTCTAGTTTAACATATTTTCTGCGTCCGGCGGCATCATCCCCGCGTGCTTGTCCGGCACGTACCACTTGCTTATCATGTTAAAAAAAAATTCAATCTTGCAGTGGCCGGCCTCGTGGATCTCTCCAGATGACTTGCATACGAAAAGGCAGTGGCCAGCGGGTTTCCGCGTCTCTCGCACTTCTTGCACACCATCCTCTTCCAGTAGTTTGGACCATCATGTTTGCTCGACCCACAGTGGGAGAACTTCTGACGAGGTCGGTCCGGATCGGACTTGCTTCCGTTCCTTCCCTTTCGGTCTACCTGGTCGGACTTCGACTTGGTCTTCGGGGCAGGTCCCGCAACATAGACGTAACGATACTGGTCTTCATCCGACGACTCCTGGCTGGATCAACTTCCACTTTCCCCTTCCGATCCCGTGCTGTCTTAGGCTACGATCGCCTTGACCTCTCGGTTCGGTCTGGTCCAGGGCCTCTTGACCGGATCGGTCTGGGTCTGGGTCTTGGATCGGTAGCGACCTGATCCACCAGCACTCTTCGCCCTCATGCTACGCGACTGCTGTAGCGTCCGTAGAGTCTGTTCAAGTTCACCCGCGTCCCTAAGACGCCGCAGAGTAAGCTGGTCCGCCAGTTCTTGATCGTCCAGGGTACTAATGTAGTGACCCACATTTTCCAGAGCAGCACCGTTCGGCGGGTTATTCTCTTTAATTGTTATGCCGGCACGAAGTCCAGCCACGTTCAACCGATGCAAATACTCGATCGGTGTTTCGTCGGCCCGCTTCTGCATATGGTGGTACTTACGGGCGCTTGAAAATACGGAGTTACAATATTGCCCTTCAACTCCGCACATAGCTGGTCCCAGTCAGACCGGACATCCCGACCTAACTGTTGGATCCAGTTGGCAGCCGGTCCTTTCAAAAAATCCCGGAAGATCAGACACTTTTCACTTTTTGGGATCTGGTCTCGCAGGAACGCAGACTTGACCCGACCGAACCAAGACCGGGCCTGGTCTTCATCAGCATCCTTTCCTGTGAAGTCCTTGAGGTCGGTCGTCGCGGCCATACGGATGCGCGGAATCGCAGCAGATCCAAAGTAGTAAGCAATAGTGGAGGCTAGGTTAGCCTTGCGTGGATTGCCAGCGCCCGAACCGTCTGACCCACAGTGGTCGTCAAGACCGCCGACCGACTCCATGTCAAAGTCACTTGTCTTGATTGGTCTACGCGGTCTGGCCGGTTGCGGCTTGCGCTTCCCTTTTCCGACTTGCTTATCACTTCGAGTGGGCTTGTCCACAGATGTTACCGATTCCATATCCACATCTCGGCAAACATTGGCACTTTGTTGGGTAGACCGGTCTTGGGCATGTGGGCACAGAGGTGGTCTAACCCGTTCTTCCATGAAACGCTCCATCATCGTCTCAAATATGGCTTGGACGTAAGCTGGATTCATGGGCAACGTGTTGATACCCTCCTTTTTCGGAACTGAGGCCTGTGGGGTCGCTGGAGACCCGACTGGTAAGCATCCCTTTGCTGCCGCACGTCCTTTTTTTGTTCCGGCTGGGCATGGTCCACCCCCATGGTCATCCGCTCCACACCAGTCTCCAACTCCGATGAGCTGTTCGAGGCCGGTGGAGATTGATAAACCGATTCGTCATCAGAACCAATGTAAACAAGCGCTGTGGAGACTTCAGCGACCTTCACTGCTGCGGTGGGAGTTGGGCGGCGAACCGCTCCCACCAGTGGGACCAAATGGTCGTGGAAGGTCGACATCGACGATTTCAGCCTCCAACACTCAAATTCAAATAGTTTTGGACCTCGGCGGGGTTCTGCATTTTAATGCCAACCTCCGCAAACATCGCCACCAAGTTCTTCACCAACAGTAATGGGCGATCACTCTGGATCGGCGAGGTAGTGGGACCAAGAAGATGGTCGGGGATCTGGAGGTTCAACACCGGAAAGACCACGTCAAAACGAACAAATCATTTCAGCTCAAAAATGTAGTACATCTTGTTTAGGTCTTCTTCAGTGATGCCTCCATCTCCGACCTGCGACTTTTCTTCGAGGTCGTCTTCGTCGGCCGGCATTCCCAACCCTTTCTTGGGAATCTTGGGGACCTTGGGGACCTTGGGGACCTTGGGGAGGTTGGTCTGATCGTTCTGATCAGCTTCCAAGTATTTTTCGTCTTTTAATTTTCCATCAACTTTTTTATGCACATACATAGGATCAGGACCTTGGTCCTGATCCTTTCCGGGACTATAGCAAGACTTGCTATAGTCCCGATCGGCTCCGGTGGGAGACTTTTGGGGAAAAAATTATTAATCCCGATCTGGTCCTCCACCAGGCCAGACCGGACATCGCCATCTTTATCGAGAACGAAGACGTAAGGTGATAGCCTTTCCTTACGCTCTCTCCAGAACGATTCCAGATTCAAATCTTCAAATTCAATCTTTGATGACACCTCGCGGTGATATTTGCGATCACCAAGTGATCCGGGCACGCGCACCATTGTGGTGGAGTCAAGTTCGAAATCGAATACATTTGTATCGACAACCTGACCACAACCATCGTGCCCAGCCTTCCAACTTACGGGGGAGTGTACCCCGCGGACCTCCATTCGAAATCTGGTCCGATCGTCCGCTGCTAGCAGACGACCGGTCATCATCCAAAGACACTTGGTCCGATTCACTTAAGTTCATCTCACCTTGTGTACCCGATGGAATGGGCTAGTTTCACACTCGGTGGATCGGGATCGCAGATCGATCTGATTCTGTCTTGAATATCGGAGACCGTGCTGGCTAGGTGTACCTATGGCGTAACTCTTCACCCCAGGTACGTACAGACCAGAAACACTTCCAAAAGATAAATTCCAATAGGTCGATCGTCCAAACGATCTAGACCTGACCAATACGAAATAATAGAGGGTAGACCAATCAACCGGTCTAGCCCCTGACCAATATGAGAGAAGACCAAAACCGGTCTAAACTCCAACCAATGTTACAATAAGCCAATATGTCCACGTAAAGACCCAATATGCCCGTGAAACTCCACAAACGATATCTCCACGTAAAGACCAATCCAGTGAATAGCACGTGCCAAACGTACATGAGTCAAAGTGTCGAGATCGCCAAACCGTACTCCCGTCGAGGGACTTCCGGTGGACAAAGTGCGCGTGCGGCGCGTCCAGACCGGGTATAATAGGCAAGAGGGGATAATTCAACCCTCTGCCCCCAAACACTCCGCGGTGGGCGGAGGCGACTAGTGTACGTGAAAAGAAGAACGGCGACCCCTTGCTGCGGTGTAGACCAAGACCAGAAGAGTTCTTTTGCCACTTATTCCTATACCAAAAGACTTTTACTTGGAAAATCCGCAACTAACCAATAATACTACCTTTATGTAAAATACCCAATGTCAGGTGACTCACCCAAGACCTGCGTTCTTGATACCCCTTGAATCTGATAGGCTAAAAAGCCCCCCTTGTTTAGACCAATCGGAAACTCTACCAACTGCCTTGACCAAAAGTGACCAAATTTGTGGTACACTTCACCACAGACGAGATTAAAGATGATCGATGATCGCAGATCGCATATCGCAGATCGCAGATCGATCTATTTGATTTTGTGAGGATTGACGAGATTGCAGATTATCGCAGATTGATCTAGTTTATCTTGTGCGAATCGTAGATATTGCGGATGATAGCAGATCGATGATCGACTTGGTTGATCTTGCACGGATTGGAAAGATTGCGGGTTGATGAATGCAGATCGACGCTGTCGATCTAGTGGTAATCAGTGAAGGGGTACTTGATCACGTGGCGGAAGTCTTCACCACTTGATCGCCGAGCCTCTTAAGCCTATATCGCTAAAGAAATACCCAATATATTATGTATTCCTATCCTAAACCCAAGAGAAAAGGGGTCGATCTGCACTTTCTATGTGTAGATCGACGGATTTCACAGAAATCCACCTAGAGTTCCCAAGGGGCGCTTAAAGCAGCCGAACTTCTAGGGAAGGATGCAAACCAACGGGGGAAGACGTGAGAGCACTTGGATTGATCATCCTCCCAATAATATTTCCAAAAAGGGCCGCTGGCACAGCGGGCGGAGTTGAGGATGAGTTCTTCGAAACTCTACGTCTGGCGGTGGGCCAAAAAGTGCACTACGTGCTCCCGCCCGGGACGTGTAGAGGTTCGTATGCAATGAAAGGGAGGCGCGAGGTGATCACGCCGTCCCAATCGATGATCTAGCTGATCGGACGCAAAAGGAGAACTTTATTATTGCTTATATCCTAAAATCAATCAATTACCTAATATCGACCAATCAACTCTACCCATCCTGATATGCATCATCGACTAGTCAACCTGATATATCGTCCATCTTTCTCTTTCCATCATGTACCTGTACCCTGCGTCACTTCTGCTCCGGATGGCCCGTCCATTTTGACAACAGTTGTACCCAAAAATTTTCTTACGCTTCTCCACAGCCGGCCCTGATCCTCGTCCCATCCGTACAGCGGTTGGGGCGGGGATCGATCATGTCGTTACAACCCATTGATCATACCTTTCTCCCATCGATCTGGTTACCATCGACCACGTCGTTACTACCCATTGATCATGTCATCATCGATCATGTCGTTACCACCCATTGATCGGGTCATCATCGATTATGTCGTTGTCATCCATCGATTAGGTCCACATCGATCTGGTTGTCGTGATCATCCATTTCCACATTTCGACCAGTTGATCATGCAGTCGATCACAGATGGTAACTCCTCCTTGGATCGATCCAAGGCCGACGATCTGATCTCGGTGATCAACCTGAACGCAGCAAGAGGAGCTTCGCGCGCAACAAGAGGAGATCGTTACGCTGACTTACTCACTGTCGGTGTTTGAGGACTTTGTCACGATGCTTCGGAAGTCAAACACACGTCCTTCCAAAAAACTCGCTGATCGTGACCAGCAGATCAAGTGTTTCTGCGAAAAAGCGTCGCCGTTTCGCGACCACGCCCGTGCTACTGTGGAAAAGTGTACCGTAAATTTTGTGTACAACTGTTGGTGCATGGACGGGCCATCGTATTAGAAGCGGCACTAGGTACGGGTACTAACGATAAGCGACAGACGACTGAGAAATCAGGTTGACTGGTCGACGGAGTACGATGGAATGGGTAGTTCTGATTGGTTGATATTAGGTAATTGGTAGATTTAGGGATATAAGCACTAATAAAGTTCTCCTTTGCGTCCGATCACACAGATCACCTTAGGTACGGCGTATTAACTTCGCGCCTCCCTCCCTTTGCACACGCAACTCTTCACGTCCCGGGAGGGAGCACCTAGTGCACTTTTTTGGCCCACCGGCAGACGTGGAGTTCTTGGGAGCTCGCCAGCAACTCCACCCGCTGTGTCAGCGGCTTCTTCTGTAAATGTTTTTTGCGGAACGTGATCGAGCAGTGCGTTCTCACCTCTACCCCTATTGGTTCGCATCTGGCCCCTAGAAGTTCGGCTGCTCTAAGCGCCCCTTGGGAACTCTAGGTGGATTGTTGCGAAGTCCGTCGATCTGCACGTAGAACGTGCTGATCGACCCCCTCCTCTTAGGTCTAATCTAGGAATACATAGTATAGTGGGTATTTCCTTAGTGAACTAAGCTTAAGAGGCTCAGCGATCGGGTGGTGAAGACTTCCGCTACCTGATCAAGTACCCCTTCGCTGATCATCCCCTGATCATCGATCTGCAACCTGCAACCTGCGATCATTAACCCGCAATCTCGCCAATTCGTTCGGGATCAGCTAGATCGATCAGAAGTCTGCGATTATCGATTATTGGCCCCGATCACCCCTGATCATCGATCATCGACCTTGATCACCCCTGATCATCAATCTTGATCATCGATATGTGATCATCTGAAATCCCTTCGATTCATCACAAGATCATCGATAGAAGGTCCTGATAATCGACGTTTTGCACCTGATCACACCTGATCAAGCCTGATCACACCTGATCGCACCTGATCGTCACCCTGTCGATCCACTACGAGTTTATCCCAATCTTGCATCGGAACTTCGCGGATCTACGTTCCAGTAACCTGAAGAGCGCCCCCGCCCAAGCCGTCGGGTACACAAGGTGAGCAAGACATATACCAGTCACAAGACAACCGGAGGACCCCTTCGTTAGTCGGCAGTCCGAGTGCCGTGGGAACGCCTGATCGAACCTCAAAAATTCTGATCAGCCGCTCCACCGCAATTGTGCACGTGCCCGGACCTTTGGGCGACGCGGGATATCACCGCGATTCTACGCAATATTGCGCTGATGCGAACGTGAAAACGGAAGCGGAAGCAGAATTGAAGATCGAAGTGGAAAAGGAGGAGGTGGTTGTGACGATGGAAGGCAGTTCGCCGTCGTCACGTCTGAAGAAGAAAGGAAATGCTGATCATCAGGACCTGGGGAGGTACCCTGATGAGATAAAGGAGGAGAATCCTGAATCACCCCTCGAGGCTCCTTCAGGAGACCCTGCGGATCACAACTTGCGTTGCGATCCGCCAATTGCATGTGTGTATAATGATCCGGATTGGAAGCCGGTGGTGACGTATCACAAGACCGACAAACCGAAGGCGTTGCTGAAGGTGCCTGGTTCGGAGAGCGACGAAATCCGATCAAGTAAGCCACCATCAGAATCTGATCTGGTGAGGACGTTTTACAGGAAGGTTTACAAGGGATAACTGGAAGATTTCTTATTGATGAATTCGATCATGAGCCTACTCGGGGTCACGATCAGCGGAAAGCTGAACGGACCAGTCAATCAATCAGTGTCGGACGGGAAGGACAAGCTTCAGCTAGTGTTGGGGCTAACGCGCCCGATCAAGCAAGTTGGCCTGAAGATAGGCGCCTACGATGCTAAGTAAGTGTTTGATCAAGACCCAGAAGATGTTGCGACCGCTACCCAGCGGATGTTCGATCTGTTGGTGCCTATAGTGGGTCGATCTACTAAGGTGGACCCCCCCGCTCTCCGCTGAAAATTGAGGCGGGCCCGTCGATCAACGTGGTAGAACACACGGGATCATCCTGTTACGAATATGCTCCTTCCGAGGGCGATATGTCTGAAGTGGATTCGAGCAGTGCCGGAAGTGTGGAACCCAAGATTACCCGAATGACAATCTGCCAGAAGGATGAAGCCAAGTTTACAGTTGTTAAGAAGGAACCTCAATCAGTCAAGGCAGAAGATGATCAATCATCGCAGGACCCACGGCTGCAAACATTTTTTGATAAGGATATGGGGCGGTTTTAGGATGAGGAAAGAGGCAAGGCGACACCTGAAGTGGTACGCACGAAAAGTCATCAGCCAAAGCCAGGAAGAGCTGCGACGGTCAAGGATGTTGACATGGAATCCGTGCATTCGCTCCGTGATCATCAGTTAAAGCCAGTAAGATCGGCTACGGTTAAGGATGTTGACATAGAATCTGTATATTCGTTCTATGATCAACAACCCCGGCGTTATTATATAGATCCAGATGAGCCGATCACTCTGCCTCGACAAGCCGCGGTTGCGTCAGCGTACACTGGAGTGCCTGATCAACAGCCAATTCCCAGGATCCGAATGTTTGCGATCAGCGATCTGAAAGAATCCTCAGGGAAAGAAGTGGATGAAGATCAACCGCGAAATTGTATCAGTCGTCTTAAATCAGCATTTATGCATGATCAAGCCTCTGATCATGAGAAGTGTTTGATTATGGGTTATCTGCCTAAAGGACCGGTGCGCAATTGGCATCGCCAGCTGAGCAGATCGACTCGTGGAGGCTGGAAAAGTCTCGTCGATGAGTTTGAAAATCAGTACTGTGGAAGTGGTCAATCGGCATCTCTCCAATATTACTATACGAAGCAGCGATCTGACGAAACTTCTATCGAATATTTTCACCGGTTGATTGTGGCAGTAATCCGCGCCAAGTTGTCGATCAAGGAAGGTCCGCTTACGATCTTGCGTGAAAATGTGCAGCATTTTCTTGACACGTTGGCTGATCATGAATTCGCTGATCAACTGGCACTTCTGCGTTTGGATAATGTTACGGAGTTGGAAGAGACGCTGCGGGCTTATGCGCGCATTAAATCGTGCCATCCAAAGTTGGCGGTAGGCCCTAGCCGATTCCGTCAGAAATTTGGCGATGATCGATCACCTGACCCAGCGCGGAAGCCTAAAGCAGAGCGCGCGATCAAGATAATGTCTGGAAGTGAAGTATCAAGCTCAGACGACAGTGGAAATGATGGTGATCAGTGTTGTTACATGATTTCTGCTATGCGTGATAAACCAGTGACGCACGATCAACCTAGTGAGCCTCGATCTGGCAAACGAAGTGAACCAAGTGCAGTTGATCAAGTGGCGACGAAGAAGTGCATTCATTGTGGATCGATTAAGCATGACAATTTACGTTGCTGGAAGAGCCTGACCTGTCTGAAGTGTTGCAAGAAAGGTCACCCGACTGATCACTGCTTGTATGTCTGCCAAGAGTGTGGCGAAATTCATGATGCGCGCAAGTGCCCTATGGAGGAATTTTACAATCGCATTTGTGGTGGAGCGGCTGATAAAAGTTTTTGACGCTTGATCAGGCGTTACCACGGCGCCCGGACTGCCGACTAACGAAGGGGTTCCTCCGGTTGTCCTTGACTGCTTGTGTTTCTGCTCACCTTGTGTACCCGACGGCTTGGGCGTGGGTCGCTCTCCAGGTGGCGGGGATGTAAACACGGCAATTCCTCAATACATGACTGGGGGAACTTGTAACGAATTGATCTAGGTGCTGATCAGGCATGATCAAGTGCAATCAAGATCGAACCAGGTGTGATCAGGCTTGATAAGTAGTGATCAGGCTTGGGAAGGCACTAAAACACGTTGATCAGCTGTGATCAGGCTTGATCAGGCTCGATCAGGTACTGAAAGACGTTGATAAGCTGTGATCATGCTTGATCAGGCTCAATCAGGTACTGAAAGACGTTGATCAGCTGTGATCAGACTTGATCAGGATTGATCAAGCGTTAAAAGTCGCTCAGGTACAAGTTGGTGCGATCTGCGAGTTGTTGATCGCGGGTTACGAGTTGCAGAGTGTCGATCAGGTGTCGATCGGCGAAGGGGGTACTTGATCAGGCAGCGGAAGTCTTCACTACCCGATCACGGAGCCTCTGGAGTCTTAAACAGCTAAAGGAACACCCAAATATTTGTATTCCTAGCCTAGACCTACGAGGGGTGGGGGTAAATTTCACTTAATCCACCTAGAGTTCCCGTGGGGCGCTTACAGCAGCCGAACACTAGGGTCCAAACGTGAACCAAACGTGGAGAAGTGAGAGCACTGCTCAATCACACTCCCAAAAACCAAAAAACCTTTACTGTAGAACCACTGACACAGCGGGCGGAGTTGCGGGGCGAGTTCTCAACACTCTACGCCTACCGGTGAGCCAAAAACGCACAACGTGCTCCCGCCCGAAACGTAGAGATATATATTAACTAAGGGAGGCACTAGTTGCCGTCCCTGACGTGGCCTTAGTGTTTGGACGCAAAAAGAGAACTTTATTATTGCTTAAAGCCTTGGATCTACCATTTCCCTAATTTCAGTCAATCAGAACCGTCCATTCCAGCGTCCTCCGTCCACCAGTCCACCTGATTCCTCCGTCGTTCGTCTGTGTTCGTCGGTTTTTGCTGAGTACCTGTACGTAATCGTCCCATCTTCCCATGCCCCGTCTATGTCCTGTCAATGTGCACCACGGTTGTACACGCAACTGTATACACCGTGGCACACACAATCGTATACAATTACGTACCCAATTTGTGCCCGTAATCAGACCCCTAATTAGTCCCATAATTAGGCCTAATTAGGTCCAATTTTGTAGCACACTTTACCACAGCCTCCCCTGATCCTCGTCCCAGCCGTACAGCTGTTGGGGCGATGGTAGATTATGCCGTTGGATATCATGGATCATGCTACCGTTGGTCGATTTGTACACACCCATCAATCTTGACATCATCGACCTGGTAATCATCACCCATCACCCTGCCCTTTCTCCCGCCGATCCGGTTCCAATCAATCAGGCCGTTACCGTTAGTGGTATGCCCCTCGCGATCCAACGTTCATCGTCCACCAACCGTGGCATCTGCGATCAAGCTGTCTCTATCAGGCATTTTTGCATTTCTATCATGCACACGATAACGGACGGCACCTCGGCGAACACCGCCAACGCTCCTGCCCTGGGTCGGGCCGCAGTTGATCAGGCGATCGCTGCCATCAATCAGGCCTACAGCTTACAAGAGGCCCTCCACGCGCGCGATGATCAGATTGTCCGATTGGCTCGCGATGAGCGAAGACACTATCTCGATGATTCGGCAGCAGCTCGCTCGTGCCAAACGTGCCGTGGCGGAGCGAGATACTGAGATCAAGCGTGCCGCCTTCAAACAGCTCAAACCATTACGTGAATTCGTTGACACCGCAGTCAACGATCTCCAGACTAAGTTGAAGACCGTCGAAAACGCTGGTCCGATCAAGAAAAAACCATGTTCGTCAACGCGCCCAGATCCGGGATCTGGAGAGCCGTCGTGCCCGTGATAGTTATCTGTGATCGGTGCATGAGGATACTATCGCTGATCAAGCGCGAGAGCTGGATCAGCTTCAGCGGCACATGGCCAAGTTACAAGAGTAGTACGATCGGGCTGCTTCTAGGAATCAGCGCTTGTTCGAACACGTGTTCAGGCTCACCGCCGAGATTGATAGGCGCAAACACCAGTAAAATCACCTTCGGAAGAAGAAGAAGTTCAATTGCCTGAAGATGGACGAGTATACTGCCATCATGGCCCAGACGCATGAACTATCTGATCGGTTCAAGGGAGTGTCTGACCTCCAAGCTGAGCTGGGTGATCTACACGCCGCATATTCTCAGCTAGAGAAAGAGCTTTCTACCGTGAATGCCGCTTCGATCAAGTTTCCGCAGAACGCGACACGCTACGCAATAAACTGCAACAAGTTCAAGACGAAGTCATGCAGTTGCGGTCGTTTCACTCGGACCTTCAGTCCCAGTTGTCTGGTATGTCGTTGCGGATGCAGATCACACCGGCTGTCCGCACCCCTCCGGCAGGTTCTGATCAAGCCACATCGACGGCTAGCCTTCTCGATGCTTCTCCCGACGCTCGATCAGCCGCGACGCCCCTTGTGTCAAAAGGCGTATTCATCGTTCCCGATCTTCCTCGCGGTCGAAGCGGCCACGCCTCCTTTCCCCCATTTCGGAGGCGAAGACGGACGGAGGACGATGATCCCCCAAGTCCTGATCAGGACGATGCAGGCGATTTTCCTGTCCCGATCGCTTCCATTCCCTCTACTCCCACAATTAGCGAGTTCGGGAGCGAGGATTTACCTGCTCAAGGCACTGCCGGATTCTTTTTCCTCGCACGGGTGATTTCAAAACATTGATCGCGGTGCCTGATGATGCCAGTGACGCCGACATCCTGCCGTAGACTCCAGATTAACTCGGTGGGTTCAATATGCGTAGCGTCACGGCCCAAGTGGTATTTGACTACTTGACCCGCCCCGCAGGATGGTTGTTCCCGGCCGCCGTGCAGGCCCCTCCGGCTGATTCGTGGTTTAGTCATTTGATCACCCAGCCGGAAGTGGAGCTGTTATACTCTCAATGCCCTTGGGGCGTTTTTACGACCATGCTTCCGCCCATTTCTTTCCGCTCAGTCGGCTGGTTCGCCGACTTTGAGACGAGGTACCGGTCATTTTTCGACCATCACGCGCTGGCGATCTGGGAGTCGACGCATTACCTTCCCATAGCGAAAGGCCTTCGCGAGACGAATGACTTCTTCCGGGACTACTACAACGATCGGCGCCAACGCAGAAGTCGTGCCGGGGCGACACGGAAGAAGGTTGTGGACTTTGTCCTGCGGGGGATGATTGACGGGATGTGTGATCTCGACATTTTCCTGGACCCGTCGATCACCCATTGTTCTCGCAACCGTCCTTTGAAGTATGCCCCGGCCGACGATGGGGCGTGGTACACCGGATTCCTTTCATACCCGACACCTCGGACCTTACTGGACGCGTTGAAGGAGGTTGATGACTTTGAACCTTGGCGGGTTCAATATCGTTTTTCCCCCGAAAGCCACCCTGGCCGTTAATTCCTCGTATTCGTCGCAAGTTCTTTGGGTCTGGTTAGTCGGTTGATCGTTTCTTCTTTAATCAATAAGCACTCTTGATCATGTCATTTCCACTGTTGCCTCCTTACTTTTCAATGCATAATATAAATCGGTATTCCGCCGCCTCATCTGTCGTTGCTCCATTACCAAGTATCGCAATATGCATCGTAAACACACCGCTTCAAGTCATTCATCATTTCGCCATCAATTGTGAGTTTCATCAATCATTTTCTTCAATCGGAGGTTTTTCGATCGTAATTCCATGATCAGTCCTCTGATCACGCATTAATTGGACACTTCGTCCACTTTCATTACGTCAAACCGATGTCTGTTGATCCTCTTCCTTTCGAAGTCCTTGATGAGAGCATCGCAGTTCAGATCTTCCTCGTCCACCCACGACGGCTCGGCATAACCCTTCCAGTAGACTTGATATTTGCGTAACGTCCTTCCATACCTGGCTTTCGACCATATCGGACATCGGTTATACGATGAACTTCAAATTCATCGGGATCTAGCGTCATTTCCCAGCTGTCTTCGGGCAACAAAGCTTCATCGAAGTCAAAACGATCCCCTATCCCGACTGTTAGCGCAGTAGTAGGGAGATCTGGAAATTCCTTGACCAATTTCAACTTGGACAGGTGCACTAATGGGAACATACGATAGTCTCTGCCAGCTGTGACCAATCTCGCCACATGATCACCGATCACCTCATCGACTCTGAAGGGTCCATGCCACATATGCGCCAGTTTCTTCGTGAACCCTTCTTTCACCCGATCGAGATATAACCAGACCTTTGATGCTGTTTCGATCTTGTGTGGTGTCACTTGATCATTGTCTCTCAGCTCGCTCGGCTATCGCTTGATTCAATCGAGTGCTCACTTGGTTAATGTCGATTCCAACGACGATCGCGGATCCCACCCATACGCCAATTAAAATGGCGTCTCTCCGCGAATGCGATCAGGGGTAGAGTTCAGCGCGAATACCAGACGCTCTGCATACAAGCTCCAATCTTTCTGGACGACATCTGATACATACATCGTGATTGCCCGCGTAATCGTCTGCACCGTCCTTTCCGCCTTGCCGTTCGCCTGTGGACGGTATGCCATAGTGGCACTATGACGTTGTCCCACGATCTTGTTGAACGCGCAAAATACTGCTGACATAAAACTCGGTTCTCGATTATGCCGGATCACCTCACTAGCCCCGAATCGTCGAAACACACCTTCTTCATAATTTTCAGCGACTTTCTGCGCTGTACGAGACGATCCAGCTTTCGCGATCACCATATCCGTGAACAGATCCGTCCAAATCAGCAGTTCAGTATTTACATCTGTCGATCGGGGTAGTGACGGGATATGATCCATGACTATCCCTTGGAATGGACACATAGCCTCGATATTACCCGGTGATATGCCCTTGATCATAGGTTTGTCCTTCCCCGTCTCGCAATCTACACATTGTCCAACAAACATTTGTCCACTTCGGAATAGACCACGCCAATGGAAGTATCGTCTGATCCGCTGATATGTATGCCCTATGCCTTGGTGTCCCCCTTCCAAGATCACATGATAATGGTGGAGGACATCTACATGTAGGGTCTCGGGTAAGACCAGCTTAATCGAAGAGTGTCGATCGTCTTGATCGTCTTTGTCTTCCTTGGCTTTTCCTTTAGCCACATTCCCACCGTAGATCAGCAATCCTTGTTCGTCGACATCGTAGTTGTCAGCAATTTTCGCGCAATCCTTTACCTCGTCGCGCTCAGTTGTGAGACGTCACCATACAGATAACTTCGCAAATCATGAATCCATTTCTCTTCGTCCTGTGCCTTTTTCACCCGTTCCTCCCTTATCCCGTCTATGGATATATTGGACCACGTTGACGGTCGCGGATGACGGAGGTTACGTGATCGTGTCATCACTAGCACCTGTGGGGCAGTGGGATCTTCACTCCACGTTATCACTTCCGGCAACCTGTTGAGGTTGGCCAAATTCTCCAGCTGTTTCTCGTCATCAACTTCAAATCTCGTTCCACCCCTGCAAGGCCATAGTGGTGATGTGATCTGCACTCTTATTCCACGCTATTTTAACATGCACCAGATCATGATCAGTCCATTCGCGAAGGAGGTTAAACGCACGCTGTTGCAACACTTGCAATCGCGGAGCTTTACACTCTATTTCGCCGCGCATTTGCCGGATCACAAAATTCGAATCTCCACACACGATCATCCTTCCTTTGGGATATCGCGACAGTAGGTCCAAACTTAAAAACAATCCATGGTATTCCGCTTCATTCACAGTGATATCAGGTGCATGATCGGCTACCGCGGTCATAATCTTCCACTCCGGTAATTTCCATACGATATCGCCGAACTCACCTACACGTCGTTTGACAATGGCAGATCCATCGAAACTAATCACGTAGAGTTCTTCGCCTTTCTCAATCGTAGGAGGTGGTACTTCAATAATCTGCCGCGGTTGATTTTTCGGTGTGATCGCAATCAGTGCTTCGTCGATTTCGGTGCGAGGAGTGATACTTGCAGCTAACGCCCCTAGCACCTCCTATTCTACCTGTACACATTTCTTGATCTCGAGGTCCCATTGTGATAATATCGCAGCCCATCTGCCCAGTCTTCCGTCCAGCCCGTTGGATGTTAGTAACCATTTCAACGTGGATAAACGTGACAAGACAGTAGTCGTCTTTCCGACCAGCATCGTGAAGTAAACATCCAAAACCCGTAGAAGCGCCAGAACTTTCTTTTCGACGGGGCTGTAGTTCAGCTCACCGTTCTTCAATGTTCGGCTGGCGAATGCGACTGGACAATACACTTGATCATGTTCTTGTTCCAGCGCGGCGGATACCGCCCATTTGCTGGCGTAAACCACGATCACCGGCGTTTTGTTTTGATCAAAGTGGCGCAGAGTTGGGGCTCACTCAATATTCCCTTTCAGCATGCTTAATGCTACTTTTGACCTGATTAATCGATCGCCTTCATGATCTGTACTCTCCTTGCTCAACGATCGGCTTTTTAACTCTTGGTAATCCATCTCCCTTAATTCGTAGAGCACAGCGGCATATTTCGCAAAATCTTCAATAAATCGATGGTAGTAGTTCAAGCTACCCAAAAACGATTGCATGGACCGTAAGGTGCCCGGGAAAGGCAGATCAATCAGATCATCCAATTTTTTTGGATTCGTTTCCAAACCGCGGCTAGAGACATGATGTCCTAAATAGGGAACTTCACTTCGCCCCCAGTATGATTAGCCACGCTGATCGACAAGTTCCATTGATCGCGCTTTTCCAATTAATGCTGCACCTTGCCACATAGGGTAGTCCAGGTAGGTGCAGGGATCAAAATAGCATCGATATATGACCGCCGCTGCAGCACAGACGGGCCCGGTGTTTGGTCGGGCTCTCCCACAGTAAATACGTCAGCCCATTCGTCAGCACCGTCCTTAACCTTGAGATACTCATACAATGCATTATCGATCAACCGCTGGTAGATCTGCGGATCATCCTTTAGGCCAAAGGGCATCCTATTCCATTCGAACAATCCAAACGGAGTGCTAAACGCCGAAATCTGACGCGCTCGATCGGTCATAGACACGACCCAAAAACCACTCACCATATCCAAAGAGCAAAACCACAGCGCTTTATCCAAATCTTCGAGTAGATCAGAGATCAGGGGCATTGGGTATACCATCAAACGCGTGAGTTGATTCACTACGCGATAATCAATGCATAGGCGAATATCGACCCCATTATTTTTCACGATGATCACTATAGGTGATGCCCAGGGTGACGTAGACGGCTGAATGATCTTAGTAGCCAACATTCCCTTAATAAAAGCCGATAACTTCTCGCGAAATTGTGGAGCTACCTTACCATACTTTTGGGCGATCGGGCACGCATTGCCTACATCGATATCGCAAACAACTCCACGTGCAGCAGGAGGTAGCGCGTTCCCTTTACCGATCAACAGATGTTTCTTCGCCCAAATTATATCGCGAAGCTGATTAATTTCTTCTGCCGTGTTGACCTAGGGATCTCAGATTAGTAAATCATCTTTAGTCACCTCTTCGGTGCTTGAAGATACTTCAGGCAACGTAGAAAACTGCTTCTCCTGTTCTTCCACATACAATTCTCCACCTTCATGGTAACAAACTTGATCATCGATAGGGATACACCAAATTTGCTAGGATCGGCTGAGACAGGGTGATCACGCGTATCTTGAACATGCGTATCTATTGCAACAGGTTGTTCTAAACCGTGATCCAACGTCGGACCTTTCGTCCCCGACTCCTGATTGCACCGCGCTTGCACTTATTGCACCTTTTGTGACCCTCCGGTTACGAATGCCACATATGTGACGATCGGGTCCGTAGGACGTACCAAAATACTTCAAGGAGTAGGATACTCCCTCTTCTCGACCAGGGGACCTTGGTCGACACTTTCTTGATAGTCATTCGCAGAATCGGTAGACGCTTGATACGCGAGATTTTGCCACTCCTTCTAACGATTAGACCCTATCGAAACAAATCCAGGGCGACAGGGCACATCATTTTTGTTCATCCAGATACCTAAAATCGTATCATCTTGCACGATGATCGGATGATCAACGACGTTCGTAACACGCAGATATCGCAAATTGCCCACGCCCTTTGAGATATTGGGTACCCAATCTTTTCCACGAGTAATCCACAACTTTCGAGATCTCTGGTCATAAATCCGAACCTCAGCAGATCGACCTACTGGGATCTGTTCGTACTGATTAAGTTTCATATAATTACCACTCGATCCATACTGCTGTCGGCGCCCCTCCAATGGGATGGTCACCTCATCAGGCAAACTTAGCGCACCGTGGGCGATGTCTAATCGAACACCAGCTTGTATCATAAAATCCATACCCAGTATAGCATCTTGACCAACAAGTCTGCCCACCATGCATGGAAATAATAAACCAACGAGCCTGCTAGCGCAATCTTGATTTAGCGCGCCCCTCCGTGAGATACGTGCTTTCTCCAATGCCGACACATTCTTGTGTTTGACTCGTGTTGATCTGACAACTCACCTTACGAGCAAAGGTTGAGTCGATGATCGACACATCGGCACCGGAATCAAATAATAGCGTGGCGCGTTCGTTATTAATTTTACCACTCGCCTTGGATTTTTTAAACCATTTCTTTGGCGAGTGGTACTTCCAATACCCACGTGATTCACCTGGAAGTAGATCAACCTCCATGGTCACCGGGGACCGAGAAAACTTATAGATCATCAATATGGAAATTAGCCAAGCGTGGTAAATCAGTCTGATCACATTTATCACTATCTCTTCTGCTGCTTGATCACCCCTCTTCTTATCCACATATGCAAAAATACACAAACCAGAACGCTCGTCTCGTACCAGATTCCAACCTGGCGAGCGTCCTAGCTTAACAAATATTCAACTTCCTTGGGCAGCATTCCAGCATGATTGGTGGGATTGTACCACTGGCGGAAGCGGTTGTAAAATTCTTCCATAGGGCACTTGCCCGCATCGTGAGCTTCGCCGCATGCTCGGCAGACGTACAAACACTGATCGGTCGGATGTCCCTTATTGACACACTTGAGACAGGTCAGGCGCTTCCAGCAACGCAAATTATCGTGCATCATCGATCCACAATGACTGCACATCTTCATCGCCCCTTGATCGGCTGCACTTGAATCACTTCGATTACCCGATCGGGACTCACCAGGTTGATCGAGTACCCCTGGTTGATCTCGTATAGCATCAATCATATAACGGCGCTGATCTCCATCGCTCCCACTGTCGTCGGCACTTGATTCTTCACTCCCCGACGTCACCTTGATCGCGCGTACTGCCTTGGGCTTTCGCGCCGGGGAAGGTGCCTGATCATCGCCGAATTTCTGGCGTAATCGGCTGGTACCTACCGCCGCTGTTGGCTGGTACCACCTATTGCGTGCATAGAAAAATAAGCTCTAGTATCTACATCTAATCCAACTGTAAACATGTGATGTGCCCATACAATTGAACCTAATAAACCTATAGATAACATGGCATAAACCATGCCTAAATAAACAAAAACAATTTCACCAACTCAGGGGCTATAAATACTAAAACAGACACGTTTGCTTTAGTGCAAACGCATAAAGGGGATTTTGGGTTGGCTCTATCTCTCTTCTTCGGCGAGTTGCCTTTTCCTATTGAAAACCTTTAAGCTCAAAGTTTTCCTTTCCACCGCTGCCCGCAACGTTTCTTCCAGATCCATAGCGGTATCCAACCGCAAAAGTGCCAGTTGATCAGCGAGCTCTCGATTGGCCAATGTATCCAGAAAATGCAGCACATTCTCACGTAAGGCTGTAGGCGACCCATCCCTGATCGGCAACTTGGCTCGCAGTCCCGCCACATTCAACCGGTGCAGATATTCGATAGGGCTTTCATCCGACCGCTGCTTCGTGTAATAATACTGGCGGGACGCCGACTGACCACTTCCACAGTATTGAACTTCAAACTCATCCACGAGACTTTTCCAACTTGATCGTGTGCTTCTACTCAGCTGGCGATGCCAATTGAGCGCTCGTCCTTTTAAAAGATCGCCCAGGATCAGACATTTTCATGATCAGATGCTTGATCCCGCATTTATGCTGACTTGAGGCGACTAATACAATTCCGCGCTTGATCTTCATCTGCTTCCTTTCCCGAAAATTCTTTTAGATCACAGATCGCCGACATCCGAATCCTGTGAATCTTCTGTTGATCAGGCATCCCAGTGTACGAGGGCGCAACGGTAGCTCGTCGTGGCAGAGTGATCGGCTCATCTGGGTCAATATACTAGCTCTGGGATCGCTGATCATGGAACGAATACACGGATTCCATGTCAACGTCCTTGATCGTCGCCGATCTTCCTGGCTTCGAGTGCTGCTGACGAAGCGAATGCACGGATTACATATCGATATCCTTGATCGACGCAGCTCTTCTTGTCTTTGGCTGGCGGTTTTTTGTGCCAGCGATTCCAGCTGTAAACTTGCGTCTTTCCTCAGCCAGGAACGTCTCTATAGCCTTGTCAAAGAATGTCTGCAGCTGCGGACTTTGCGATACTTGATCATTTTCTGCCTTGATCGATTGAGGTTCCATCTTGATAACCGAAAACTTGGATTCATCCTTCAGGCAAACTGTCATCCTGGTGATCTTGGGCTCTATACTCCCGGCACTACTCGACTCCACTCCAAGTTCATCGCCTTCGGAAGGGGCAGATTCGTAACACGATGATACCGTGTGTTCTGCCACGTTAATCATCGGGCCCGCTTCAATCTTCAGCGGGGAGTACGAGGGCTACAGCTTAGTGGTTTGGCCCATGATATGCATCAACAGATGAAACAACTTCTGGGTGGATTCTGCAAGATCTTTTGGGTCCTGATCAAACACCTCTTCAGCATCGTAGGCGCCTGTCTTCAGACCTGCCTGCTTGATCAGGCGTGTTAGCCTCAGTACGATCGTGAGCTTGTCCCTCCCATCCGTAACTGGCTGATCGACTGGTCCGTTCAGCTTCCCGCTGATCATGACCCCAAGTAGGCTCATGATCGAATTCGTCAATAAGAAATCTTCCGGTTTTCCTTTATAAACATTTCGGTAAAACGTTCTCACCAGATTGGCCTCCGTTGGTGGTCTACTTGATCGACTTTCGTCGCTCTCCGACCCAGGCGCCTTCATCAACACCTTCGGCTGATCGGTCTTGTAATACTTCACCACCGGATCCCAACCCGGATTATTATACACACATATATTTGGCGGATCGTAACTTGCGCTACGATCCGCATGGGCTCCCGAAGGAGCCTCGGTAGGTGGTTGAGGCTTCTCCTCCTTTATCTCTTCAAGATTCCTCCCCAGGTCCTGATGATCAGCATTTCCTTTCTTCTTCAGGCATGACGACGGCGAGCTGCCTTCCATCGTCACAACCTCCTCCTCTTTTTCCACCTTTATCTTCACTTCTGCTTCCGCTTCCGTTTTCACTTCCGCATCAGCGCCATCTTACGTAGAATCGCGGTGATATCCCAGTCGCCCAAAGATCCGGGGACGCGCACCATTGTGGTGGATCAGCTGATCAAAGTTTTTGACGCTTGATCAGGCGTTACCACAGCACTCGGACTGCCGACTAACGAAGGGGTCCTCCGGTTGTCCTTGACTGCTTGTGTTTCTGCTCATCTTGTGTACCCGACGGCTTGGGCGTGGGTCGCTCTTCAGGTGGCGGGGATGTAAACACGGCAATTCCTCAATACATGACTGGGGGAACTTGTAACGAATTGATCTAGGTGCTGATCAGGCATGATCAAGTGCAATCAAGATCGAACCAGGTGTGATCAGGCTTGATAAGTAGTGATCAGGCTTGGGAAGGCACTAAAACACGTTGATCAGCTGTGATCAGGCTTGATCAGGCTCGATCAGGTACTGAAAGACGTTGATAAGCTGTGATCATGCTTGATCAGGCTCAATCAGGTACCGAAAGACGTTGATCAGCTGTGATCAGACTTGATCAGGATTGATCAAGCGTTAAAAGTCGCTCAGGTACAAGTTGGTGCGATCTGCGAGTTGTTGATCGCGGGTTACGAGTTGCAGAGTGTCGATCAGGTGTCGATCGGCGAAGGGGGTACTTGATCAGGCAGCGGAAGTCTTCACTACCCGATCGCGGAGCCTCTGGAGTCTTAAACAGCTAAAGGAACACCCAAATATTTGTATTCCTAGCCTAGACCTACGAGGGGGGGGGGTAAATTTCACTTAATCCACCTAGAGTTCCCGTGGGGCGCTTACAGCAGCCGAACTCTAGGGTCCAAACGTGAACCAAACGTGGAGAAGTGAGAGCACTACTCAATCACACTCCCAAAAACCAAAAAACCTTTACTGTAGAACCACTGACACAGCGGGCGGAGTTGCGGGGCGAGTTCTCAACACTCTACGCCTACCGGTGAGCCAAAAACGCACAACGTGCTCCCGCCCGAGACGTAGAGGTATATATTAACTAAGGGAGGCACTAGTTGCCGTCCCTGAAGTGTCCTTAGTGTTTGGACGCAAAAAGAGAACTTTATTATTGCTTAAAGCCTTGGATCTACCATTTCCCTAATTTCAGCCAATCAGAACCGTCCATTCCAGCGTCCTCCGTCCACCACTCCACCTGATTCCTCCGTCGTTCGTCTGTGTTCGTCGGTTTTTGCTGAGTACCTGTACGTAATCGTCCCATCTTCCCATGCCCTGTCTATTTCCTGTCTATGTGCACCACGGTTGTACACGCAACTGTATACACCGTGGCACACACAATCGTATACAATTACATACCCAATTTGTGCCCGTAATAAGACCCCTAATTAGGCCCAATTTTGTAGCACACTTTACCACACATTCGCCAGTGGTACAACCCTACCAAGCATACCGTAATGTTTTACAAGGAAGAAGAGTACATGCTAAACTAGGACGCTCGCCAGGTTGGAATCTGGTACGAGACGAGGGTCTAGTTTGTGTATTTTTGCATATGTGGATAAGAAGGCTGATCAAGCAGCAGAAAGAGATAATGAAAAATGTGATCAGCCTGATTTACCACGTTTGGCTAATTTACGTATTGATGAGTTTTCTCGGTCCCCGGTGATCCTGGAAGTTGATCTACTTCCGGGTGAATCACGTGAATATTGGAAGTACCACTCGCCCAAGAAATGGTTTAAACAAGCCAAGGCGAGTGGCAAAAAAATTAATAATGAATGTGCCACGTTGTTATTTGATTCTGGTGCTGAAGTATCGATCATCGACTCAACCTTTGCTCGTAAGGTGGGTTGTTAAATCGACACAAGCCAAACACAAGAATGTGTTGGTATCGGAGAAAGTTCATACCTCACAGAAGGGCGTACTAGGATCAAGGTGACGTTAGCGGGCTCTTTGTTTTATTACTTCCATGCATTGGTGGGAAACTCGTTGGTCAAGATGTTATATTGGAAATGGATTTTATGATCCCAGCTGGTGTTCGATTGGACGTCGCCCACGGCGCACTAAGTTTTCCTGATGAAGTGATCATCCCATTGAAAGGGCGTCCGCAATTGTACGGATCAAGTGGAAACCTTATGAAGCTTGATAAGTATGAGCAGATCCCAGTAGGTCGATATGCAGAGGTTCGGATTCGTGATCAACGATCTCGGAAATTGTGGATTACTCGCGGAAATAATTGTGTCTTCACTGTGACTAGGGGCGTGGGTAATCTACGGTATTTGCGCATTACGAAGGTTGATGATCATCCGATCATCTTACAAGACGATATGATTTTAGGTATCTGGATGAATAAAGACGACGTGCCCTGCCGCCCTGGATTTGTTTCGATAGGGTCTAATGGTTATAAGGAGTGGCAAAATCTCGCGTATAAAGCTTCTACCGATGACAATCAAGAAAGTATCGATCAAGGTCCTTGTTAGAGAAAAAGGAGTATCCTATTCCTCAAGGAATTTTGGTACGACCTACGGACTCGATCACGGCATCTGTGGCATTAGTAACCGGTAGATCGCAGAAGGTGCAAGAAGTGCAAGAGAATTTCGATCTGGAACCGAGTGTGAAGAGTCCGACGCTTGATCATGAAGTTGAACGATATGTTGCAAGAGATGAGCATGATCAAGATGTGCGTGATCACCCCGTCTCAGTCGTTTAAAGTAATTTGGTGTGATTCCCTTCGATGATCAAGTTTGCTACCATGAGGGTGGAGATTTGTTCGTGGAAGAGTTGGAGAAACATCTTGCCACGCTACCTGAGGTGTTAGCAAGTACCGAAGAAGTGATCAAGGACGATCTGCAAGTTGGTGATCCATTGATCAACACAGCAGAGGAAATTGATCAGTTCGCGATATAATTTTGGCAAAGAAACATCTGTTGATCGGGAAAGGAAACGCGTTGCCTCCTGCCGCACGTGGAGTTGTTCGTGACATTACGTAGGCAATGCGCGCCCGATCGCTCAAAAGTGTCGGAAGGTCGCTCTACAGTTTCTCGAGAAGTTATCAGTATTTATCAAGGGGCTATTGGCAACGAAGATCATCCAACCATCTACTTCACCTGGGCATCACCTATAGTGATCATCATGAAGAAGAATGGGGTCGATATTCGCCTATGCATTGATTATCGCGCGGTGAATCAACTCACGCGCCTGATGGTGTACCCAATGCCTCTGATCTCTGATCTGCTCGAAGATTTGGATAAGGCGTTGTGGGTTTTCTCTTCGGATATGGCAAGCGGTTTTTGGGTCGTGTCTATGACCGATCGAGCACGTCATATTTTGGCTTTTGTTACCCAGTTTCGATTGTTTGAATGGAATCGGATGCCGTTTGGCCCAAAGAATGCTCCGCAGATCTACCAGCGGTTGATCGATAATGCATTGTATGAGTATCTCAAGGTTAAGGACGGTGCCGATCTAACCAAGTCGACTGATGTATTTACTATGGGAGAGCCTGATCAAGCACAAGGCCCGTCTGTGTTGCAACGACGATCATATATCGATGATATTTTGATCCCTGCACCTACATGGGCGATCTTGTGTGATAAAGTGCGAAATCTAATGGAAAAGTGCGATCAGTTGAACTTTTCCATCAGCGTGGCTAAATCGTACTGTAGGCGGAGTAAAGTTCCTTATTTAGGACATCACGTCTCTAGCCGGGTATGGAAACAAGTCCGAAGAATTTGGATGATCTGATCGATTTTCCTTTTCCTGGTACTTTGCGTGCTATGAAATCGTTTTTGGGGAGTCGACCGTCGATTTATTGAAGACTTCGCGATCTATGCTGCAGTACTCTATGAGTTACGACAAGGGATTATCAAGAATTAAAGGGTCGATCATCGATCAATGAGAGTCCCGTTCGCGAATATGATCGATTGATCAGGGCGCAAGTGGCATTCAGTATACTGAAAGCGAAGATCGCGTCAGCCCCAGCCCTACGCCATTTCGATCAAGCCAAAACGCCGGTGATCGTGGTTTATGCCAGCAAGTGGGCAGTGTCTGCCGCGTTGGTACAGGAACATGATCAAGTGTATTGCCCCGTCGCATTTGCCAGCCGGACACTGAAGAGCGGTGAGCTGAATTACAGCCCGGTTGAAAAGGAAGTGCTGGCTCTTCTGCGAATTTTGGACGTCTACTTTACGATGCTGGTCGGAAAGGCGATGACTGTCCTGTCACGTCGATCCACTTTGAAGTGGTTGTTAACATCCAACGGGCTATATGGACGATTGGGGAATGGGCTGCGATCTTATCATAATGGGACTTAGAGATCAAGAACTGTGTGCATGGAGAAGAGGGAGTACTAGGGGCGTTAGCCGCAATTATCACCCCTCGCACCAAAATTGATGAAGCCCTGATCGCGATCGCACCAAAAAAGCAACCTCGGCAGATGATTGAACTGCCACCTCCCACGGTTGAGAAAGACGAAGATCTATACGTGATCAGTTTCGATGGATCTGCTAGTGTTAAGCGATGCGTTGGTGCGTTTGGTGCTATTGTGTGGAAATTGCCGGAGTGGAAGATCATGATCGCGGTTGCTGATCATGTACCTAATATCACGGTGAGTGAAGCCGAGTATCATGGATTACTTCTGTGTTTGGATCTATTGTCGCAATATCCCAAAGGAAAGGTGATCGTGTGTGGAGACTCGAATTTGGTGATCAGGCAAATGCGTGGTGAAATAGAGTGCAAAGCACTGCGATTGCAATTACTTCATCAGCGTGCGTTGAAACTCCTTCGTGAATGGCCTGATCACGATCTGCTGCACGTTAAAAGGGAGTCGAACACGAGTGCCAATCATATCACCACTACGGCCATGCGGGATGAAACACGATGTGAGATTGTTGATGAACACCAGATGGAAGAACTGGTTTATCTCAACAGATTGTCTGAAGTGATTACTTGGAAGGAAGATCTCACTGTCCCGCAAGTGCTGGTGACGACGCGATCAAGTAACCTTCGTCAAAAGCGACCGTCAACATGGACCGAAATATCTGTAGAAGGGATAAGGGCGCAACGTGTTAAAAAGGCGCAAGATGAAGAGAAGTGGATGTGTGATTTGCGATGTTACGTGCATGGCAACGTTTCATGATTGAGCGCAGACGAGGTGAAAGACTGTGCGAAAATCGCCGACAACTATGATGTCGATGATCAAGGGTTGTTGATCTACTGTGGAAATATGGCTAAAGGAAAAGCCAGCGATGATAAGATGATCAAGGCGATCGACGTTCTTCGACCAAACCGGTCTTACCTGAGACCCTACATGTGGATGTCCTCCACCATTATCATACGAGTTTAGAAGGAGGACACTAGGGTATAGGGCGTACATATCTGCGGATCAGACGACATTTTCATTGGCGTGGTTTGTTTCGCAGCGTGAAACGATTTGTTGGACAATGCGTGGATTGTAAGAAGTGGAAGGGCCAACCTACGATCAAGGGTATGTCGCCTGGAAACATTGAAGATAGGTACCCATTTCAAGTGATAGCTATGGATCAATCTCGTCGCTACCTCATTCAACTGACGGGCTTTTGGAATTGTTGATCTCGACCGATCTGTTCACAGGTATGGTGATCGCAAAAGCTGGATCGTCCCGTACAGCTCAGAAGGTCGCCGAAAATTACGAAGAATGTGTATTTCGACGATTCGGGGCTAGTGAGGTGATCCGGCATAATCGAGAACCGATTTTTATGTCCGAGGTATTTCGTGCGTTCAACAAGATTGTGGGACAACGACAGAGTGCCACTATGGCATATCGTCCACAGGCTAACGGCAAAGCGGAAAGGACGGTGCAGACGATTACACGAGCGACCAAGATGTATGTATCAGATGTCGGTCAGAAGTATTGGAGCTCGTACGCAGAGAGACTGGTATTCGCGCTAAATTCGACCCCCGATCGCATTCGTGGAGAAACACCTTTTTATTTGGTGTATGGCTGGGATCCGCGATCGTCGTTGGAATAGACATTACAACTGGGTGGAATTCGGCGTAAAGACCGTGATGCTCGTCGGTGGAGATATAGGCTGTAGAAAGACTACCGTTACCCCCGTGATCAAGTGAGCACTGGATTGCACCAAGCAGTGACTTATCAAGATGAAAAGCATAATGATCAGGTGACACCGCACAAAGATCGTAGCTGGATCAAGGGTTTGGCTATACCTCGATCGGGTAAAAGAAGGGTTCGTGAAGAAACTGGCGCATATGTGGCATGGACCCTTCAGAGTCGATGAGGTGATCGGTGATCATGCTGCAAAGATTGATTACGGCTGGCACCTACTATCGCATATTCCCAGTGGTACACCTATCCAAGTTGAAATTTGTCAAGGAATTTCTAGATCGACCCACCACGGTGCTAGCAGGGTAGAAGATTGTTTTGATTTTGATGAAGCTTTACTACCCGAAGACAGCTGGGAAAGGACCCTACAGCCTGACGAACTTGAAGTTGATCGCATCACCGATGTCCGATCTGGTCGAAAGACCAGGTAAGGCAGAACGTTACGCGAATATCAAGTCTACTGGAAAGGTTATGATGAGTCGTCATGGGTAGACGAGGAAGATCTGAACTGTGATGCTCTGATCAAGGACTTCGAACGGAAGATGATTAACAGACATCGGTTTGCTGTAATTCAGGTGGACGAAGAGTTTCACTAATGCATGATCGACGAACTGACTGAAATTATAATTGAAGAACCTTTGTTTGGAGAAGAGTTATTGACGAAACTCACGACTAATGGAGAAGTGACGATTGAATTAAAGTGGTGAATGTTCGATGGATACTGTGAGATGTGGTAGTCGAGCAACGGCAGAGGAGCCGATGGAAGATTGATTTATGTTATGCATGAAAAGTGACGAAGCAACAATTGGAAACGGTATGATCAAGAGTGTTTATTGATTAAAGAAGAAGTTACCAGCCAGATAGCCTGACCCATAGAACTTACGGCAAAGACGAGGGATATGACGGCCAGGATGATCCTCAACAGAAAGGCGATACTGGATCCTCCAAGGTTCATAAGCGTCGACTTCGCGCAGCGCATCCTGCAGGGTCCGAGGTGGTGGATCTGATAGGTACCCTGGGTACCACGATCCACCATCAGCAGGAGCTATTTCAGGGGGTGATTTCGGGCGCAGCGAGATCGCCGGGGCCAAGAAAATGTCGAGATCGCACACCCCGCTGATCATGCCCTGCAAGACGAACTCCACGACCTTCTTCCACGATGCCCCGGCGCGGCTTCTACGCTGACGTCGACTTTGGTAATATTCACGGAAGAAGGCGTCGCGCTCTCCGAGGCCTTGATCTATGGGTAGATAATGAGTTGACTCCCAGATCGCCTGTGGATGATGGTCCAGGAACGTCTGGTGTGGTGAAGCGGACCCAAGAATTTTGGTCGTTTCCGGTAAGCATCAGACCGATCGGCTTATCGGCGATCGGATTGGTGGAAATCCAGGAAGCTTTTAAGCCGGTCATGTGCAAGGAGTGTCAAGAACACGGATCGGGGTAAGTCCCATGAGATCGCGTGTACTACATATTTTCATGTTTGGTACATATTGGGGACTATAGGCGGTAGGTAGATTTTAGTTTGGGTTTTGCCAAGTTTTTTTTGCCGAGTTTGGGTTTTGCTTCGTAAAGGTTTTGGCTTTTAGCTTCGTCTAAGAAACCGTTGGACCTCTAACTCAACTGGGGTCGTTTCACCTTTCACGTCAATCGCCTCTGCACGCCGCAGAATGTTTTAGGAGCGGAGGGTCGAGTAATCCCCTCCAGCTCATTATACCCAGCCGGGACGCGTCACAGACGCATTTGGCCCGCCGGAAGTCCCTCGACAAGAGTCCACTTTGGTCGACCTCTCAAGTTTAAGTTTCGCACGTTTGGAACGTGCTATTACGTCTATTGGATTATTTCGGGGAGATATCGTTCGTGGAGTGTGTCACGTTCTCATTTGGATCTCCCTATATGATTATTGGACCCTATTTGATTACTGGAGTTTATCTCCCATATTGGTCGGGCTTTACGATCGGGTCAGCGATATGCCCTCGGGAGTATACTTACTTCAATTATAACCGATCTACCCGTACCCAGGGTGAAGAGTTCCGCCCAGGGTATATTACCCGCACGGTCTACCACATTTAGACCACAAGTCAATTCCTATCGCCGATCCACCGAGTGTGTTACCAGCCCAATCCATCGGGTACACAAGGTGAGATGCAGAACAAATCGGACCAGGCGTCCTGTGTTGATGATCGATCGTCTGCCAGCAGCGGACGATCCGATCGGATCGAAGGCGAAGGTTCGCGGGGTACCCCCCGTAAGTTGGAAGGCCGGGCACGATGGTGGTCAGGTTCTCGACACTACGGTGTTCGATTTTGAACTTGATTCCACCAAACTGGTACCTCGCTTCAAAGTGAGCAAACCAGCCTACTGAGCGGAAGAGACGGATGCAGCATGTTTTTGAAGGATTCCCAGGGGCGTCGCGAGTACAGCAGCTCTAACTCCGACTGGGTGATCAGGTGACTACACCACCGATCAGCCGAAGGCGCGGGCGTAACAACTGGAAACAACCATCCTTCGGGGCGTGTCAAGTAGTCGAAGACCACTTGTACCGAGACGTTGCCCAGATCTAAGCCGACAAGTTGATACGGAGTCCACGGCAAGATGTCTGCATCTTCTGCAACATCAGGCACCAAGATCAACGACTTGTAGGCACCCGTGCGAGGGAAGCGGAACCCGGCAGAGTCTTGATCAGGCGAACTTTCACCCGCGAGCTCGCTGATCGTGGGCCTTGATAGAATTTTTGTGCCGATTGATACAGGAGAACCGCCTTGATTGTCATCTGGCTGATCGGTACCAAATTAACGATCTTCACCTGACTTTGATTCTGGAGTAGAAGGGACTTGACGCTGTCGCTCGGACCAAGGTGTGGACCGCGAACGTTGAGCACGTCTCTTGGGCGAAAAAGTGGGCCGAATGGTGGAACCTTCTGGTGGGTCATCCTGAGGGTCAGCAGACGAGCTTGCAGCTTGATCAGAACCTGTACGAGAGGCGACGGCAACCGGGGTGATCTGCATCTGTAGCGAAACACCACCAACACGGATTGGAGGCGCGAGTGGAACGAATCAATTGCGCAACTTCATCTTGGGCCTGTTGAAACTGGTCACGCAGCGCGTCACGATCTGCATATATGTGAATGAGGCGACGCCGCGCCGCCGAAAGTTCCGTCTTTAACTTGGAATTCTTGTCACTCAGACCCTCCATCTCGACCCTTCTGTCCGACGCCCCATCGAGACAATCACGTAGCTCGTACACCTGGTCTATGACAGCGACGTTTTTCTCCATCCTCAGAAGATTGGTTTCATTTTCATCCCGGATGCGATCGCGTTGTTTCTTGCGTTTCTCGGCCTTGGAGCTAACACTGAAAGCCTTCTCGATCAGGCGCTTGTTCTTGGAGGCGGCTTGATCATACGCCTTTTGTAGCCTACCTAAGCGGTGCCGGAGTTGATCAATCATCACTTCAGCTGGGAGCGCCTCAAGTCGCAAGATTTCTTGTACGTGATCATCAATGGTCTCCTTTTGAACCGATAGTAGATCGCGATCGCGGATATGGGCGCGTTGGTCAGCTATGGTCGGCTCAGCAGCCTTTAGCTTGGACTTGAGATCGTTGACCGCCGCACGGACATAATCGCGCAGGGGCACAAGCTGCTCATGGAACGGCTTGATCTCATCCTAGCGATCAGCAACTTGACGGTTAGCGCGTGCGAGTTGCTTCCGAATCATTGGGATGGTGTCTTCGAGCACCGAGAGCGATTTGGACAACACGACAACCTCCTCCTCTCGAGTGCGGAGCGTCTCCTGCTCTACGCACGCTTGATTAATTACCGAGATTATAGCGTCTGCGGTAGTCCGATCGAGGGATGAAGCGCTGCTCATGATCTCTGAAGCGCTGTTTGTGATCGCTGAGGCACTATCCGTGATCGCTTGCATGATTGAAGTGTCGAAGGAAATGTGGGAATTCCTGATCAGGAGGACCTGATCAATGATATCACGGTTGATGAGTGGTAACGGCTTGATCGATTGCGACTTGATCGATGGGAGAAATGGCTGATTGATTGTTGCTGACTGTATGATCAACGACGTCATGATTGATGGGTGCTTACCACGTGATCAAAGATGGCATGATCAATGAGTGGTAACGGCATGGTCGACCCCCGCCCCAACCGCTGTCCGGCTGGGACGAGTTTCAGGGGAGGCTGTGGCAAAGTGTACCGTAAATTTTGTGTGAAACTGTGGGTAAAACTGGGTACAACTGTGTGTACAACTGTGGATACATGGACGGTCCATCGGATTAGAAGCGGCACTAGGTACGGGTACTTAACGGTAAGCGACAGACGACTGAAAATAAGTTTGACTGGTCGGTGGAGCACATAGGGATGCGTAGTTCTGATTGGTTGATATTAGGTAATTGGTAGATTTAGGATATAATCACTAATAAAGTTCTCCTTTTGCGTCAGATCACATAGATCACCTTAGGGACGGCGTATTAACTTCGCGCCTCCCTCCCTTTGCACACGAAACTCTTCACGTCCCGGGCGGGAGCGGCTAGTGCACTTTTTGTCCCACCGGCAGACGAGGAGTTCTTGGGAACTCGCCAGCAACTCCGCCCGCTATGTCAGCGGCTTCTTCTGTAAATGTTTTTTTGGGGAACGTGATCGAGCAGTGCGCTCTCACCTCTTCCCCCATTGGTTCGCATCTGGCCCCTAGAAGTTCGGCTGCTCTAAGCGCCCCTTGGGAACTCTAGGTGGATTTTTGCGAAGTCCGTCGATCTGCACGTAGAACGTGCTGATCGACACCCTCCTCTTAGGTCTAAGTTAGGAATACATAGTATATTGGGTATTTCCTTAGTGAACTAGGCTTAAGAGGCTCAGCGATCGGGTGGTGAGGAATTCCGCTACCTGATCAAGTACCCCTTTGCTGATCATCCCCTGATCATCGATCTGCAATCTGTGACCTGCGATTATCAACCCGCAATCGCGCCAATTCAGTTAAATCGATCAGAAAACTGCGATTATCGAATACTGGCCCCGATCACTCCTGATCATCGATCATCGACCTTGATCACCCCCTGATCATCAATCTTGATCATCGATATGTGATCATCTGAAATCCCTTCGATTCATCACAAGATCATCGATAAAAGGTCCTGATCATCGACGTTTTGCACCTGAACACACCTGATCAAGCCTGATCACACCTGATCGCACCTGATCGACACCTGTCGATCCACTACGAGTTTATCCCAATCTTGCATCGGAACTGCGCGGATCTACGTCCCGGTCACCTGAAGAGCGACCCACGCCCAAGCCGTCGGGTACACAAGGTGAGCGAGACATAGGCCGGTCACAAGACAACCGGAGGACCCCCTTCGTTAGTCGGAAGTCCGGGAGCTGTGGGAACATCTGATCGAACCTCAAAAATGCAAATCAGCCGCTCCCCCACACTACTGTCAACGATCTCAAGACCAGACTGAAGACCGCTGAAGGAACCATATCCGAGCAACACGGTCGGATCCGCGATCTGGAGGGTGGTCATGATCGAGATCGTTATCTTCTATCGGTCCATACGGAGACCATCGATCGTCAATCTGTGGAGATCTCGCGCCTTGAGGCCCTCCAAGATCGAGCCACGATCGATCAACTCCGTCAACGCTTGATCAGGACTTAACAAGAGCGCGATTATGTCTTATCGAAGAACAAAAGCTTGTCCGCGAGGATGATCAAGCTTACTTCCAAGTCCATCAAACGTAAAAACCAACGTGATCACATCCGGGCAGAGAATGAAGATAATATTGTCAAGATGAAAGAACTCGTCGCTGCCACAGCCAAGGTTGAAGAACTGTCTGCACGCATCGCTGAAGTATCGATCAGCAATACCGAGCTGCAGAAGCTACGTGCCCAGAATTAGAAGTTTCAAGCGGGACTTTCGACGGCGCGACGCTGCCTCAATCTCCAATCTTATCAGTTACGCGATCATAAGTCAGTATCAGCAGATCGTGAAGCCCTGCGCGACAAGTTACACAGCGCTCAGGACGAAGCTACGCGATTGAGTTCGCAACATGCGCGCGTTCAATCCATTTTGGCTGGTACGGCGTTACACATGCAGATCGACCCGAGTGCAGGCGTCCCTTGTGCAGATCCTGATCAGGCCACAAGCGTGTCTGCTGATCTTCAGGGCGATCCACCTCAAAATTCCTTTATTCGGCCAACTTCGCCGCTCCAGAACCGCTCTCGGCGATCAAGGTCTACTCCTCAGTCCAAGCGGAAACGTCGAGTTTCCCCCATTATAGAGGAAAATAGGTAGTTGGATGATGATCGTCCGTTTAGAGCTTCTCCACCTCAGCTAGTCCGAGGTACGGGGCACTATCTACCCAGTACTGATCAGCCGGATGATGATCAAGGCAATTTAGATGTTTCTCTATCGGTCAGCACGCAGAATTTGTCAAGCCCTACGATCAGCGAGCTCGAGAGTGCCGATTCGCTCGATCAAGTCTCTGCTGGGTTTCTCTTCCCTCGCACGGGCACATCCAGATCGCTGATCTTGGTGCCTGATGGTGTGCAAGATGCGGACATCTTGTCATGGATCCCAGATCAGCTTGAAGGGTTCGATCTGGATAACATCTCGGCACGCATGATCTGTGATTACTTGTCACGTCCCGTGGGATGGTTGTTTCCAGTTGCTACGGACGCCCCTGCGACTGATCAGTGGTACAATCGCCTGATCACCCGATCTGAGGTGGAGTAGCTGTATGTACGACGCCTCTGGGAGTTCTTCACACATGCTGTCACCCATATCTTTCCACTCGGTCCGATAGTTTGCTGACTTCGAAGAGAGGTACCAGACATTCCTGGATCATCATGCCCAAGTGATCTGGGAGTCGACTCATCATCTCCCGATAGATCGAGTCCTCAGGGAGCGCGACGGCTTCTTCCGTGAATATTACCAAGGTCGACGTCAGCGTAGGATCCGTGATGGAGCATTGTGGAAGAAGGTGGTGGAGTACGTCTTGCGGGCATGATCCTCGACACAGCGAATGAATTCAGGTCAAATCAACAACCTCAGCTCGATTCGTGCGAGAATCATAGTCTGGACGTCTTTACAAAGCATCGGCAAGAATATTGGTCTTGCCAGGCTTGAATGAATATTCTTCAAAGAGTGATAACCAGCGTGCCATCCGCCGAGACAAATGAGGTGTTTTGACTGCCGTTCTAAGTGAAGCATGATCTGTATATATCACAAAGCACTGTTCACCGAGAAGGTAAACTCTGAATTTTGCAAGCGCATATTTCATCGCAAGCAACTTTTTGTCATGAACAGGATAGTTCCGTTCAGCCGTGTTGAGCTGTCTTCACTGATATTTGATTACACGCTCACAAGATTTGTTGTCGTGTTGCATTAAAGCACACCCAATTGCATAGTCACTTGCATCACGCACAACATGAAATGGCTTGATGTGATCTGGCAAAGCGAGGATTGGCGCTTCACACAGACTTTTCTTCACTGAATCGAATGCCAACTGTTGCTCATTCTTCCAATCTATTGCGTGTCTTTCCTTAATAGATGAGTCAGTGGCTGAACGATTGCAGCATAATTTCGGATGTACTTGTGCAGATAATCGGTTAGTCCGAGCCATTGTCGAATCTGTTTCATGTTGTTTGGCACTGGCCAAACATCGATGGCTTTGACCTTTTCCGGATCAACTCGAACGCCACTAACGCCGACAAAGCACCCAAGTACTGGAATTTCCGGAGCATCAGAGATGAACTTCTTCAGTTTTTTTGGGATAAAATTTACGCTCACGCATTGTCTCAAACACTATTCGAAGATTGAGATGGTTTCTCACTTCGTGTATCTGAAGCCTTGCTGTGAACGAAGATATCATCGATATAACTTGGTGAAAAGTCACATAATGGCCAACAGATATTCGTAACCATCCTGTTGAGTGTGGCAGTAGCCTTTTTTAGACCTTGTGTCATGACTAACCATTCACATAGCATCCCACTCGAAGTGCTCACGGCAGTGAGAGGAATATCGCTCTACCTCATTCGAATTTGATAGAACCCATCCATTAAATCGATTGCGGTAAGCACCGTGCAGCCACTCATTTCATTCAGAATGATTTCTTTCCGAGAAACTGACGTTTGGGAAAGAATTGTCGCATCGTTCAGCTTGTTGAATGCATAAATGATTTTCCAGCCGCCTGTAGCCTTCTTCACACAAAATGCGGCCTACAGTGAGGATACTTGCTCTCTCGAATATTTCCAGCATTCTGCTGTATTGCAATGAAATTGTCGATTGCTTCGACTTGTTCTTTCGATAATGGCCATTGTCTTGTGACACAATACGTCGTCCCTGGTACGATATAAATCTCATGCTAAATACCTCTGTCCATTGGAAGTTCATCCAGGACCTTGTCTGGGAAGACATTCTTGAATTCAATAGCGAGGATAAAATGGATTGCTCTGAATTTACGTCTGAATTTCAAAAACAAAATAAATTTAAAATCTTATCATTAGCTTCAAATATTTTATAAATTTATGAAAAAATTACAAATCATAATCAAAATATTGTTATATACGATATTTTAACAAAATTAAATTAAATCGATTCCCACGATTGAGCCTCAAACCGCTCAATCTTTGTCTTGTCTTCTAGTTCCGGCTAATCCAATTTGATTAAACCTTCAAATTTTTAGTGTCTGGGGCCGAAGCTATCACCCAAATATGTTCAATCTCACCATCTTTGAGATTGCGGAGCATTTTAGCCCATCTGTGGCAAGGCTGATAACTCTCCTGCGGAGATTGGTGGAGAATCAACCGAAATGAGATGCCTCCCAAGTACATCTCCGTGATCACAAGGCCATACGTTGATTCTCTCATGTGCTTGGTGAAAATTTAGGATATCTTGGTCAGATACATCCCCTTCAGCACTTGCAATATTACCAACAAGCTTGCCTTGTTCAGGGAAAAATGTGTCTTGGTAGTTCTTGGGACGCGCTGGTGTATTGTGAACGAGTTGAACGGTCTCTCTCACAATACTATTCTCATAATCACCTCTTCTATCCGTCTCTTGCTCTAGAAAAAGCGCTTCATTCTTTGTCGATGAAAGTCTTCGTCTTCTTCGCCGCTTCTTGCTGGTACTTCTTGCGTCAGACATAGTTGCTGTGTGGCGTGAAGGTGCGGGGACATCGCTCAGCGAGGAATCTCGAGCGCTCTCTGGGTTTTCCTCCACAGATGAGTACATCCACACAGGCGCGCTATCATGCATTGTTTTCGTATAAACGCCAGCATGTTCTCCATTCACATCGATTGTCTTCATCTTCCAGTCGATTCCTGGATCGTATTTTACCAACCAAGGCATTTCCAAGATCATATCAAATTTCTCATCCAAGTCAAGAACGATAAGTTCTTCTTTAAAATCTTAAAATGCAAGTCGCAATCGAAAAAATCGCTTCGGAAATTTGATCGTGGAACCGTCTGCTAACCTCACGATCACCTTCTCCCGTCCATCGGATAGCTTGACAGCGTTATCCGGGACTACATTTGCTCGAACAAAATTGTTTGAGGCATCATTGTCAACCAAGGCACACAATGTAGTATGATCTCCGCCACCATTGATCTGGAAAAAAATATTTTTTCCTAAAAAAAAGATATTTATTTTTTGGTGGTAAATTTATGGTTGACGCTGGAGAATTTGCCAGTGAATTCAATACTTGTACTGCATGTTGGCGGTCGGATCATGCGTCTCCACCGCAAAAGCATGATCCACCTTAGGGCCTATAAGGCGTCCCGCGTCTACTGGGCCTTGTAGGTTTTTGCTTGCGGTGCGCGTCCATGGTTTTGACCACGGGGCGTGTTTGGACGAGCACGCTGTTTATGCTAACGGGAAACCGTTTTCGCATAACAGTCTTGGTAATGTGTCCGGGTCTATCACAAAGAAAGCATCGACGAGGACTACTGCTGTCTACCGTGTTAGACGAGATCGCAGAGAGATCCATCGGCTCTGGCTCACTCAAACTTGGAGATCGGTTAGGAAAACTCGAACCGGGCCGACGGATAACGGTGTGATGAATTGCTTGCTTCAAACCTAACTCCATTAAAGAGCCAAATTAATTGCTTGATCGAGAGTTTATGGGTAATCTCAGAACAACTGAGTTCTGATTGGGCCATCATTAAGGCCTTTCATTAACGTAACAACTTGCGTTGTCATGTCAATCGGCTCTTAAACGTTGCTTGAAATCAAGTATCGAGCAGGTTGTTCATATGAATGCAGGAGTGGGGGGGGTCCAGGAACTCTTTACGAGCTCTTAACTCACACTTGCGAGGTTTAAAAGCAAGTTTTAAGTCGTTTTTGAACTCGTCGTAAGTTGCAAAGCAGTTTTGATCAGACATACGCCTGCCAAATGCCCAACGCTTGGCACGAGATCACAACATGAACATTTCAAACGCGGCTTGTTGATTAGTGACTGTCAGTTGTCGCGCTTCGATAGCGGAATCAAATTCGAGAAACCAACGAAGTAGAGGCTCTGCCTCACTTCCCCTGTACGTCGAAACATATATTTTGAACGGAGCGAATCTTGGATGAAATACATAAATTTCTAATCACCGTTGCTGTTGTGGTGAAGTGCTATTGAAAATTATTGACCAGTTTGTACCAGTGTACCAGTTGTCAAGGCGGATCGATCGGGCTGGCTAAAAGTATGGAGTGTTTTTGGGCCAATCGTGTGCTTGGAGTGTTTTGTACGCAGATTTGAGGTAAGGCACACGGATTACATGTACTTTACATATTGGATTTTAGTTGGTTTATTAAACATAGTGTTCGTATTACATTGGATTGCATAAGTCGCCGCTCCGCAGTAGTCGTTTGCAGCAGAGGGCTCGGTCCCCTCTTGCTCATTTAATTCCGACCAGGACAGAGCTCCACCGGAAGTCCCACGACGGGAATCTCCCATCACGTTCACTCATCCCTCAACTCCCGCCACGTTTGGAACGTGTTTTTCTATTTGAATTGGCTGGGTTACTCACTGCGATTTGCATTCAAGTCCCAAGTATCTATTGGCTAGGTTACTCACTGCTTTGCAGTCAAGCCCCAGAACTTCTATTGGCTGGATTACTCACTGCTGCGTGCAGTCAAGTGTCAGATTTTTACCCGCATTTGGAGTGACGATTTCCGCTCGATTTGCAGATCGGACGCATTGGATTATCTTTTCGTTGGTTTTTGGATCAAGTACCCCAGGGGCGGTACACCCATATCGGTACCTGCCAAGGTCCTCACTAAGCAACGTTCCACCGAGTGTGTAGCCACCCACACCAATGGGTACACAAGGTGAGGCGCAAGATAAATCGGACTCGGCGTCCTGCAGTGCCGATCGGTCACCCGATCGGCATCCAGGCGAAGGTTTGCGGGGTACCCCCCCGTAAGTTGGTCGGATGGGCACGATGGTGGTCTAGTTCCGGACACTTCGGTGTTCGATTTCTAACTGGACTCCACCACACTGTTGGCTTGACATGACATTCTGGTGAAGGAAGGCAATCGCGGAGTGTCTCTGGTAATCTGGCAAGCAGTTGAGAAGAATGTTCACAACGCCGGCTTCGCCGATCGCCTTGGTCATTTGATCCAATGCAACCCATTCTGCCATCGAGAGATGAGGAAACGCATCTTTCTCGAGCAATGTGTCGGAAACATGCGACGATGGGACTTAATTTATTGCATTGGACGCGGTCATGCCTTCTATGGCTTGGAATTGGGCTTGGAGTTTGACAGACTACTATGTGCTACCAGGTGGAATAGGATTCGATCCCCAATTCCATGGTGTACGTTGTATAGCTTGGGGAAGCGATACTTAATTATTAAAAGGCAAAATTGCATCTGGATTGAAATAAAGTTAAATAAAGTCTCACCAAGTGCGCTCCCAGCCACTCGTTTATGGACCTATCTATAAGCCTAAGGTTTATCTTCATAAAGCCAATAAATTTTAACTTGAATCTTCGTAGCCTGTTCTCTTGTGTTCTCCTGTGTTCTTCATTGAACACAGGAGATGACTTCGTCTTCGCATACTTTGAGCCCTGATTATCCTTTTCTTTCATTAGTTGAAATGTTCCGCAAAAAATTTTGTACTTTTCTTGAATTTCAACCAATCATATAATGACAGAGGCCCATTACATATATCTAATAAAAGTATTTCCGGATTTTCATCGTATCGTACGTCTTGGTCAGCTTTTGCCGATGTTAGGAAGATCCTCATCATTATAACTGTCTTGGACATTATCTCCCATTAAAAATCCTTGGTGTGATTCCCTATCATTTTCCCAAGTAGTTTCTCGATCTTATACGCTAATACCTTTGTGAGCCGTTACCATACGTATGGTGTAAGGGTATAATTCTAAAAATGATGACGTCATCGCGAACTCCCTTTTTCCTCAAAAGAATAAAATTATGCTGTCCAAAAAAGGTGGCGGTGACTCGCCCCCATCTTGGAGTAACTTGCTTCCGAGCGTGACCATTTTCGGGACCAATATTGAACATCTTTGAAGAAGTAATCCGTTAATCTATCTGGACCAACTGTTTTGTGTCTGATCAATGATGTTATTGTTTGTAGAATTTCTGTTTCCGTTATTTCTTAATTAATCCTGTATTTTGCATGTCTCAAAATAGGATACGCATGAAATTATCAACTTTTGATTCCACATCCTTCGTACTCATCTGTACAATAAATCCTTCCCAAAATTGACTTCCATTCTGAAGATAAAATTTATCTACTATCGATATCTCTCTCGTAAATGCGATTTCGTGTTCTCGTGTTATCCTTGATGCATTTTGGTCTCTCTCCCAATTAGACTCTTTTGGACAACTTTCGAAGGAACTCAGTCGTTTCGTCAAGTCGGTTGTCCATCCTAATCCGTGTTTTCGTATTAAATCCGCCTCATTACTCTCGTACAGTTACTTATGGGTTAAAAGATGTACCGGATGTTGTATTTTCATTCGATGCCAGTAATTTCGTTTCGCTTGATATGTTTGCTAAGGTTTGATGTATTGTACGCTGTCCGGAATTTTTTTCTCATGTCGAAGTCACTATCCTAGTTCAGCCGTTAACTCCATTTAAAGTGGTTCTTGTATTGTAGACTTAATTGAGTAATGTGCTCTACTAACTTTTCGTGTATATCTGATGACCAATTCGTGATCGGGTACCGACATTGGTTCCATCTATGTCACGAATGAGACAAAATGTGCTTGTTGTATTCAATGCAAATTGAGAATTGAAATGGTTCTGGCCAGCGGCGCTTCAAGGGAGCCTACATGCCGCTGTCCCCTACGGGTATATGTCTTACGCTACTGGATTTCTTTGCATGTGTTTGCATCTATATGTATATATGCAACGTACTATGTTTTCTCTTGGAGTTTTGGAGCATTCTGGAAATCTTGCGCAAGGGGTGAGATCTCCTTCTGGCGCTCTCAACCATTCGCTCGTGCTGGCGCCACGGCTTGCTAAAACTGAATGCTCTGCTGTGCGTCTGTTTTTTTCTCGAATAATCCAGACGCGCAGCTGATCATGACAATTTAAAAGGAGAAACCGTAGGGAGGTTCAATGGGACACATAGATATGGCCTACGCAACTAGCCGAGTATACGCAATATATATATATATATATATATATATAAAGAGCTGCTTATGGCATCGCTTCTGGTTTCAGCATGGAGTTTCCAGTGTAATGCATTATTTAGTCGTAATTGCTTCAGGAGGTGATGAGCGCTCTTCTTTCCACATTTCCAGGTCTGTGTCTCCCCGATCGGTTCTAGATGGGGCTCCGACTACTATTGAAGTCGCCATCCAGGAATAATTCTAGTTCTCTCATTCGCCAATTATGAAGAATACTCCTCAATCCGCTCGAAGTTCAACGCATTAATGTTATTAAGAGTAGTAGGTAAACAGGGATCCCCATGGCTCTCTTTGTGCAGTGATTGCTTTGCTATGAGTTGGCCATGTCTGAGACTCTAGGTTGATCAAAATCACGATTCCAATTTTTGGATGGGAACTGACTCCAGAATGAAAGTCGGAGATAACAGGTAGAGTTGTTTCTCCTTCCCCAAAATGGGCCTATCTCCACGATTTTGTCCTGTCTTATCATGTGGCTTTCTTGAGTAAGATAGTCATCTGCTCGTTATTGTCGGGCCATCAATCTCTAAGCTTGCAACAACGCTTTCTAGTGTTTAGGTTAAATACAAGGACATTTTGGACTGTGAATCTAGTATATATCCTCGGTGAATATTCTTGCTCTGTCTAGGCTTCTTTTAGCTGCATCGTTTTAATAGCCACATACCGTCCATATATCCCACAGACGATAAGACAGCTCTTTCTTCATCCGATACCGACCCACTTAGGGTTGTAGATAGCGCTGAAAATACCCTTGTATCGATACGTATGCATCTCGGTAGTCTGGTACAGTTTTCAGAGCGCTTAAATGCCTACTTAGTTGATAAAAAAACTACGGTATTATTTTTTTCTATGGCTTCTTTATCTGTTAGCGATCCAACTCGTGATCATAAATGAATGCACATATATGTTGCGCCACAATACTTGAATTACACACGGCACACAGCTGTAGTACCTATAGCATTTCCCTTCATGCCACGTTTAATCACTACCATTAAATCCTGGAGGTCCTCATCAAATACTGCTTGGCAATGATTGGTTGCGACTTGCGTCAATGAATAGTCATAGTTTTTCCCATTGCCACGTTGGTAATTCACGAATTACCAATAAAACATTTGCTGAAAAAGTTTTTTGAACATCGGACGTGTCGGCAATTGGAAGCGGAGACCACGCATAGAATTATATCGATTATTAAATCGTGTATTGTTCTCTTTCCCTTTGCTTAAAAGCTACCACCTGTTTTACATCTTGCAGCTAAATGTAACTTCGCTGTCCGCTACTGAACTTCCTGGTTGATCCTTGCTCTCGTTATCATCCCCATAAAATATATCGATATGGTCTTGGTTTGTGTTCTCCTTGTCCACCTTTGTTCTCACTTTTGAGCTCTTCATTTTCATTCTTCTCATCATATCTGGTGGTACTTTTGACCTGTTTTTGTTTCAATGACACTGTGGTGGAGCGGCTGATCGAAGTTTTTGAGACTTGATCAGGCGGTACCACGGCGCCCAGACTGCCGACTAACGAAGGGGG
>CM047580.1:41487250-41498002 GCA_026184515.1 Peronosclerospora sorghi | reverse complement strand
TAATACATCTTGTTTAGGTCTTCTTCAGTGATGCCTCCATCTCCGACTTGCGACTTTTCTTCGAGGTCGTCTTCGTCGACCGGCATTCCCAACCCTTTCTTGGGAATCTTGGGGACCTTGGGGACCTTGGGGAGGTTGGTCTGATCGTTCTGATCAGCCTCCAAGTATTTTTCGTCTTTTAATTTTCCATCAACTTTTTATGCACATACATAGGATCAGGACCTTGGTCCTGATTCTTTCCGGGACTATAGCAGGACTTGCTATAGTCCCGATCGGCTCCGGTGGGAGCCTTTTGGGGAAAAAAATTATTAATCCCGATCTGGTCCTCCACCAGGCCAGACCGGACATCGCCATCTTTATCGAGAACGAAGACGTAAGGTGATAGCCTTTCCTTACGCCCTCTCCAGAACGATTCCAAATTCAAATCTTTAAATTCAATCTTTGATGACACCTCGCGGTGATATTCACGATCACCAAGTGATCCGGGCACGCGCACCATTGTGGTGGAGTCCAGTTCGAAATCGAATACATTTGTATCGACAACCTGACCACCACCATCGTGCCCAGCCTTCCAACTTACGTGGGAGGGTACCCCGCGGACCTCCATTCGAAATCTGGTCCGATCGTCCGCTGCTAGCAGACGACCGGTCATCATCCAAAGACACTTGGTCCGATTCACTTAAGTTCATCTCACCTTGTGTACCCGATGGAATGGGCTAGTTTCACACTCGGTGGATCGGGATCGCAGATCGATCTGATTCTGTCTTGAATATCGGAGACCGTGCTGGCTAGGTGTACCTATGGCGGAACTCTTCACCCCAGGTACGTACAGACCAGAAACACTTCCAAAAGATAATTTCCAATAGGTCGATCGTCCAAACGATCTAGACCTGACCAATACGAAATAATAGAGGGTAGACCAATCAACCGGTCTAGCCCCTGACCAATATGAGAGAAGACCAAAACCGATCTAAACTCCAACCAATGTTACAATAAGCCAATATGTCCACGTAAAGACCCAATATGCCCGTGAAACTCCACAAACGATATCTCCACGTAAAGACCAATCCAGTGAATAGCACGTGCCAAACGTACTTGAGTCAAAGTGTCGAGATCGCCAAATCGTACTCCCGTCGAGGGACTTCCGGTTGCCAAAGTGCGCGTGCAGCGCGTCCAGACCGGGTATAATAGGCAAGAGGGGATAATTCAACCCTCTTCCCCCAAACACTCCGCGGCGGGCGGAGGCGACTAGTGTACGTGAAAAGAATAACGGCGACCCCTTGCTTCGGTGTAGACCAAGACCAGAAGAGGTTTTTGCCATTTATTCCTAGACCAAAAGAGTTTTACTTGGAAAATCCGCAACCAAAAGACTCTTACTTGGAAAATCCGCAACTAACCAATAATACTACCTCCCTATGGTCCCTAATGTACCCACACAAAATTATGTAAAATACCCAATGTCAGGTGACTCACCCAAGACCTGCGTTCTTGATACTCCTTGAATCTGATAGGCTAAAAAGTCCCCCTTGTTTAGACCAATCGGAAACTCGACCAACTGCCTTGACCAAAAGTGACCAATTTTGTGGTACACTTCACCACAGGAGTCAAGCCGAATAAGTTGCCGAAGTCATCGCCGGGAGTGGGAGTGTTGGGGTGTGCACTGTCGATGAAAAACCAACTGAATCGGCGTTGAGCTGTGTCTGGATTGTCGTCACCGACGGACATCCTATACGATGACAAGAGACAGGCACAAGACGAACATACGTGTGATCATGAGTTCTGGAATATGCGATGGAAGGATCGAATAGTTACAAGAGTTCTAGAAGGTAATGTAGTGTATTGACAACGATAAACTATTTTCTAACTAGTAATTCACTTATCAATTTTTCAGTCTATCTAACACTAGGTCAATATGATCATCAATTCCCGTTTTTACTTATCTATTTCGCTACTCCTCTCTGTTCAATATCAGGATTTTTTCAGACCAAAGTGTCATACACAGCGCACTTTATGCGACATGAATCTCCATTTTGCACACATACCGTAATCACTCGCTGGGGATTCCACCAATATCTACTTCAATCTCGACACGATGGACGTTCTTCTGTTCGGTGTGCATTCATTTATATCTTCGAATGTAAACTTGACTTAAGATGCAAGAATGCGGCTTCTGAACTGTGAATCTGGTGACATTATAAAATGGAGATTTTATGCAAGTCTACGCGCTTCTCTGTCTCCATCTCATCTCAACCGTCTTGTCCATATTGTCCTGGATTACTAGTATGGAGACTAGTATGGAGATGGCCAACTGATAAATCATCCCTTGGAATTCGACATGTGTGTCTTGGCATTTTTTTTGCTGTTGCTCGGTCGAAAATGAAGAAATGAATACGGCGTTTTACAAAGTCATAACGTATGGGTTTCTCCAACTTTAATATGTACTGTAATTCACTCCAATTGATCTATGAGGCCGGTGCTTCATCTCCAATCAAGGGGTCCTTTCTTATCTCCCTTTATTTGCTGTCAGGTATCCTTGACCGTCTCATGACGAGCTTATCTTCTATTTAGTTTTATACCTTCGTATAGAATCGTAATCTCTTCTTCTAATCTTAGATAATTTATATAACTAGTGCCATTCTTCTGAATCTACCGTTTCTCCCTCGATTCCGTCAAGGATGAGTGGCGTATTCTCCACTCATCCCATTTACCTTCCCGTAGTCAACAACCTTTTTCGGATGCTATAGGATCTTCAAATTTTGCCATGATGTATTTCTTCTGCGAAGGGTGAAATAGAAATGTTGTATACCTCTTGGTTTCTGCACGGAAGTCCTATTCCTGCCTTTGTTACAGCCGCTTATTGATTGAGGGTTCCTACCGTACGCATTTGATCCTACTAATTTCCATATGTACGATGTGTTTTAAGACCATAGTAAATTGTGCATTTGGTCCGGTATCACGATACCAGTCCTTGTAATTCTGCCTTAAAGAGAGTATGGACCAGGGCCTTCTCATATCCCTCCATCTTCGGGTATCAGGAGGTACGAGGTCTTCATCAATTGTTAGACTGTAACGAAAAATAGTAAAGAGTTGTGTGTTAAAATGCAGCGCTGTATGAAGACGCGAGGTTGAGCATCATCGCACAGGGTCAGCGTATACTGCCCCCCCCATTTCCGTAAACTGCCCCCCCCCCCCGATGCATAGTCATGAGATTTTATTACCAATTCAACATAGTTACAGTAACCGTCACGTCACGGCCCTATTTTTTTACATTTCCTACTACAAAATGACGCCGGAATGAGGGCTCTGTGGCACTTGTTTGTGACGCTGCGCTACAGCCGCTGCTTCTCGAGCTTCTAGAGGCCGTTCCGGAGAGCCAGAAAACGCTCAAGAAATTTAAAAAGACACCCGACCTCGTTTTTTGTAATACTTTATTATCTTCTCTTTGGTCGGCAGAAAATTCATGGCGGCGGCTTTGTGAAGAAAGCACTTGTACAGCACCACACAGCGTTTCGGGCGGCGCTAGCGAGAATTAAAATTAAGTGCAAAGTAGCGTCAAATGAAGCGCTTCTGCCGCCTGGAAACCGCCAGCAGTACCATATGCTGCCTCGGTATGACCGCGTCAATACACTTCTGGCTGTAAAGGAAGAGGTCCAGGCTTATGGTCGAATTCAATGCAAAAAACGATAACGACGTGCAAGATTTGCTCGTGGTGCCACCAGGCACGGAGCTACACGAATACAAGATGGTCAAAAGTGGAAAACTAGTGCTACAAGATAAGGCCAGTTGTTTTTCTGCTTTTGTGTTACATGGATAGCACACTGATGCGGAAGCCAAAGAGGGCGACGTGATCGACACAGTCTTAAAGCGACGAGTGCTCGCTTTTGATCGATCGCCCAAGCGACTTGAGCTAATGAAGCGACGTATACAACTCACAGAAGCTGCTAATCGTATGGAGGCCAAACTACAAAACTTTTTAGAGATTTCTGTCGATGATGTAATGTATTGCAATGCGCGCAGCATTCTGTTGGATTCATCGTGCTCTGGTTTGGGGATGATAAATCGTTTAGATCATCGGCTAGATATTACGAGTGCACGTGATGCTGTGCGAAGGCCTGAGAATGACACGGAGTATGAGCAAGAGAGTACAAAGCGCCTCCAATCGCTTGCCGACTTCCAGACTCAAGCGCTATGTAAAGCATTTTCTTTCCCGCAAGTAGAGCGTATCGTGTATTCAACGTGCTCCATTTTTGAGAAGGAGAACGAGGAAGTTGTCGCCGCAGCATTAAATTTCAAGGAAAATCGTTGTGCAGCACGACCTTTTGTATTGAACCGGCGCTTAAGTCATGGCCGTGTCGTAGCCTGCGGGTTTCAGGTCTATCGGAAGAACAGGCTATGGCATTGGTACGTGCAAATGGCCTTGATGATTTGACGAGCGGTTATTTTGTGGCGTATTTCGAAAGAATCGACAGTATTGGCAGCGATTCATGTAACAAGGATAAAGCTATAGCATCAGCATCTGCAACACTGGAATCTCCGTTAAATGCACCAAAGGCAAAAGCTGAATCTTTCCAAGTTTGTAAGAAGCATAAAGTTCTTACTTGCACTCGAACACACATTCGGAAGCGTCGGAAGCGAAAAAAGCGCAAGAAAAATGGTGCGACAGTAAGAACCGGACCGAGAGTAACAAGCATAAACAGTGATGATTACGTATATCCTACTACTCCATGAAACACTTCATTTGTTTAGGATGTGAGATTTAAAGAGGCATGTCTTCCTGGCGTAACATGCCGTTATACATGAGGGAAATGTTGCGGACCTAACAATATGTGGAGTGTATGAGGATTGTCCGCAAAATTTCCCATGTCAAAAATAGGGTCGTGACGGTTACTGTAACTGTGTTGAATTTGTTACAAAATCTCATGGCTATGCACCGGGGAGGTCAGTTTACGGAAATGGGGGGGTCAAAATATACGCTGACCCCATCGCACACGACAAAATAGGTATACTCAATGTTTGTGTATTTGTGACGGAGTATAATTAAATCAATTCAAATATATTCACTATTTCATTTTCGTTCTCTTTGCGACAGGGCGCTTTCTCGCGGTTGTTTCTTTGGCATCACATTTCCCTGCGCATACAGTGTGCACTTGCCTTAATTACTGAAAATTTCGATTACGTATAAGACTGTGGTTGTCACGACTACGATTTACGGTGTCGATATTTCGATTTGATTAACATTTTCACGTGAAAGAACGTTTTACTGGGAAAAAGTTTACGTTACGAGTGGAGGGACGTTTGACTGGGTATAAGTTTAGGTTACAAGTGGTTTATTATATTAACAGTATGGCGAAGCATGCAAGCACTCAACAAGTTGTGCTATTCTGACTATCCTTACCTCCCGCGGGCCTCCATAGAAGTTCCTTTCATTGCTGAGACTATTGACGAAAATATTTATTGAGGGGTCGTTTATTATCATCGAGTTTCCGTTGTGATCCGTCTATGTTCTTTTGATGTGTGCATGTTACTGTCCTAGTTGATATGCGATTGTTGGTGTACCTCATAGTGTGCCCAAGCGCATCCAAGTGTAAGGCAGGCCGCTGTCCACCCGCTCCAAAGGTCACTTACTTGAATCCCAACCGTCCATCTCGTACACGCCATGGGCAAGTCGACTGGGCCCCCGCAATGGACTGGAAAATCAATTCGAAAGCTATCGCTGTATAAGCGTCAATGCCATGAATTGGGAGTATGGACTCGAGCATGTGCCTTTCATGGTCTTGTACGCATACTCGCTCTATTATTGCTACCTAACTGTTGGTGAACCGTATGCTCAAGCGATGAAAGAGATGGAAGAAGCAGGTTTCGTGATCGGTGATGCGGGAATTGCCGGTACGTCAGGACATGATGGGGTGCTGGCTGCGGCGATGTTTTCCCAAGGCGTTGTGCGCAAAGCTCTTACGCAACCAGCAATGATTATACGGCTATGGTAGAGCACGAGAAAGAGACGACACCGTTGCCAAACCCGTTTCTGCCTGGCATCGTGCCTCTGATGTGTCTTGTGGGTACACTCATGACCCACGGTCTTATGGTACTGTTCCAAACCTGGTCTGTCCGCGTCAAAGCTTTTATCAAGTATACACCCGTATCGTGTCTAGACGAAGCCACGTTTGTGATGGTGGTGCCGCGTTCGTTCAAGGGCAAGAGCAGCATTATCGAAATTACAAGGCCTCGTGGCACGTCAGCTGGAAAACCGTATTTTCTCTTTCAAAAGCACAAATACGTTGCGGAAGAAGACGCGAGTGATAAAAGTACAGTACTCTTCGCAAATTGAAGGCTCCCGTTCACGAGCCGGTACAGTTCTATTCCGCACAATCGCGGGGTCTCTTAGAACGTGAGGCCGAGGCACGACTGGATTTGTATGGAAAGAATGAGTTTAGCATTCCCCAGCCAAATCTTGTCGACATGTTTAAGCAGCAGCTGCTCGAACCGCTGATAGTGTTCCAAATCTTTAGCGTGTGTCTCTACATGCTGGATGAATACTGGCAGTATTCGCTGTTTACGCTGGCGATGATTATCATGTTTGAAGGTGTGACAGTCATGAGTCGTCTCAAGAATCTCCAGACGCTTTGTGGCATGGGCGACAGGGCCCGCGAAGTATACGTACACCGATAGAAAACGTGGAAAAAGGTCAATTACGATCGATTGGTGCCTGGTGACGTTATTTCGATCAAGCGGGAGACGGATGGTGATCACGATAATATGGTGCCCTGTGATTGCTTGTTGTTGGACGGATCGGCTGTGCTGAATGAAGCCACGCTGACAGGTGAAACTGTGTAGTGAATGAAGCCACGCTGACAGGTGAAACTGTGTAACAGATGAAAGAGGCTATTTGTACAAAGAGTAACTAAGAAGACCTCGCTGCGCAGCTGGATATGAAGTCTGGTCACAAGGTGCATTTGCTCTTTGGTGGAACAACTATTATGCAAGCGGATGCCACGTCCCAAGGACAAGCAGGAACTACGAGTCTGGAGATTTCTCCACCACCTGATAATGGCTGTACTGCATACGTTTTACGCACAGGATTTAGCTCGTCACAGGGTAAATTGGTACGCATGATTGAATTTTCAAGTGGCAAAGTAACCGGTAGCTCGTGGGATGCCTACGGCCTTGCCTTCTTACTATTGATCTTTGCACTGCTCTCGTCGGGATATGTCCTTCGTCATGGCATTGCCCAGAAGGGCAAGATTACGTTTGAGCTCCTGCTGCGCTGTGTTCTCATTATCACCAGCGTCATTTCAGCGGAATTGCCGATGCAGGCAGCCATGGCTGTGAACTCAGCGCTGTTGAACCTGGTCAAATTATCAATCTTTGTACGAAACCTTTCCGAATCTCGCTTGCTGGCAAGGTGGACATTTGTCTCTTTGATAAAACGGGCACACTTACTACGGATCAGCTGACTGCGGTGGGTGTCGTCTGTAAAGACACGACCGTATCCACTTTTGCTGTCCCCAAATACAAAGTGTTGGGTCACGTGCCGATGATTGCGGCGAATCTGGATGCGACCTTGGTGCTAGTTGGTTGCCAGTCGCTCGTTCAGATTGATGGCAAGATGGTTGGCGATCCAGTCGAAGAAGCGTCGATCCGTGCGATTGATTTTTCATACGATGCCTCTACTCGTCAGTGCCGGCCCAACAAAGATCTTGAGCGTGCTCGCGAACGCCGCTGGGGGCAGGCGATTAACCAAAAGGACATTAGTGTGCAAATCCTGCACCGTCATCACTTTTCATCAAAGCTCCAGCGTATGAGCGTCGTTGCCAAAGTACATTTGGGCTCCAAGGGAATGTGTGTGCGATCACTGGTAAAAGGTATTCCCGAGGCCGTTGCGACGTTGCTGGTCCCCGAGTCCATTCCAGAATGGTATTGGCCTACGTACCAAAGTCTGGCTCGCCGTGACATGCGTGTTCTTGCACTCGCTTACAAAGATATTCACGGGCGTCCGTCTGAAGCGGAGGTTGCTCAACACCCGCGTGCTTGGGCAGAGAGAAATTTACAGTTTGCAGGGTTTGCAGGGTTTCAATGTCTTGTGCGTAAAGATAGTGGCGAGGTTATGAAAGTGTTGAAGGACAGTTCCCACCTCGAATCCATGATTACTGGTGACGCGACGCTGACAGCGATCCATGTGTCGAAAGAGGTGGGCATTATTACTCGTCCTGCTCTCGTGTTGAGCGAGAATGCATCGTCTAGCGATCGTCTGAAGTGGACCCACGCGGCCGATGACTCGGTTTTGGCGCCGTACAAGAGTGGGGACATAAACGTCCTAGTAAAAAAGTATGATTTGTGTGTCAATCGCAAGACGCTCCTTGCGGCGGGCGAAGTGGATGATATGATCTGGAAAAACCTGAACCACATTCGTGTGTTTGCTCGCATGACTCCCGAGCTGAAAAAAAAGTGCTCACATTGTTAAAGACGCATGGCCATCATACGCTCATGTGTGGAGACGGCGGGAACGATGTAGGTGCATTAAAACAGGCGCATATTGGCGTGGCACTGCTTGGTGGATTCGGCTCGGAAAATGCCGACAAGAGTGTAACGGGGTTAGCAAAGTATCAGAGAATTGATCGGGCCACACCCCCCAAGTGTTTTCAAACACTGCCAAAATTATTGCGGATGTCAACTTAATAAAGCTAGCATAACTTGAAGGTTCATTTTTGAAGCCCAAAACTTACCCATATTTGACGCATTTGGACATAAAAGAGAGGGTGTGTGTGGCCCGATCAACTTGGGGGGTGTGGCCCGATCAATTCCCTTTTTTTACCTGTTTTAACATCAATTAAATCAAAAGCCCGGCCTATATTTTGAAGACAACCTGTCTTTATAATGGTGGGGGTCTCCCAAATTGGCACTATCATGTTGTTGTATATGTGTTGTACCTTCAATAGGGCTTCAGTTTCTTCCGTCATGCGTCGCGGGAACATTTCGCTCTTATTTGTGTTGGAGTGTGCACTGTCGATGCAACTTCAACTGCACCGGCGTTGCGCTGTGCCAGGGTTGTCGTCACTGACGGACATCCTATACGATGAAAGGCAAGAGACAGGCACAAAACGATCATATGTGTGATTGTGATTCTGGAATGTGAGATCGAAGGATCGAATTGTGACAAGAGTTCTAGAAGGTTGTGGTTGTATAGTGTAGTAACAATGCTAGTCCACTCTAAACTAGTCATTCATTTTCAAAATTCCGGTCTACTTCACAATTTTTAGACACAATTAAGTTCGTGTGTCAGCTTCATAGTTGCTGTCTTAGTTTTGTACCCGTATATGGGTACAGAAAAACAGTAATGGGCTTGCAGCAAAATACGACAGCACCAGTGCCTTTTATGTTGGGTCGCCCTACCAGCACCCCCCTCCACCCTACCGGCACTTCTCACGTGACTTTAAACCAATAGAAATACTAGTATACAGAAGATACAAACCATTATATTAGCACCCCAGTGGATGACGCATGACTATTTTTGCAGTTCTGAACTTACCGTCGGTGAAACATGCACTTATGCCTCCGTTGCGGTACGCGGAATACTTGAGTTGAAACGTTGCTGTGCTAAAACGTTGGCGGAAGTAAAGTAGTTCTTAACTGTATTCGCTGCGCCTAACATTTTATAGAGAGGGTTGTCTGTCTGCAAGTATATTTCGACGGGCGAGAGCGTCGGCATGGCGCAAGCTGTACGCAGTATTTGTACAAGCGAGGGCTTGGTGGGATTTTGGCACGGGAATCTGGCAGCGTGCGCCCATGTTGTCCCGCATAAAGCTGTGCTCTTTGCTTTCTCCGATTTGTATTAGGATCTGTTCCGTGCGCTTGATAGCTCTGGTCGGAATCGATTGCCCCATGTGGAGCTTTCCTCTCGGGCTCCCTAGCAGGCTTCACAGCGTCGACAGTTACGTACCCACTTGAACGTATCGGTACGCGCGTACCTGGACAAATTGGGGGACAATTTAGTGTACACTGGGATCATCTCGACCTTTACGCAGACGCTGAAGGAGGAAGGTCAACGCGCTCTCTTCCACGGCATCGGTCCCACGCTGTTTGGTGCCTTGCCATATGAAGGGATCAAATTAAGGTCGTATGACCTATTACCGGCTTCTTACCAGATGAGATGGACCCAAAAGTGAATTTTATGGGCAAAATTATGGCTGGCATCCTGGCAACTATCTCGACGTACCCAAATGACACGGTAAGACGGCGGTTGCAGATGAAAGGAGCGCCTAGACAATATAGACATGCATGGGACTGTTATGTAAAACTGGCGCGTCAGGAAGGCTGGTCTGTTTACTTTCGCGGACTCACGCCGACGCTAGTAAGGTTTGCAGCTTATGACTTTTTCAAGAACTTTATTGAAGGTTAGAGACAATGAGCCGTCTGTCTACATATCTTTGTGCATACTCTTAGAGAAACATGTATCGATTCGTTTACCGGCTCCGCCTTTTTGTGCCTGCAATATGTTGAATGTACTACAAAACAGCCCGCAAAGCTTGTGCATGTGCCACTGTTCAGCTGTAAAACCGATCGTCAGCGTGTGGTGACAAAAGTTCTAGAAGGTTGTATACTGTAGTATTAATGCTATTCCACTTCTAAACTAGAAATTCAATTTAACATTTCCAGTCTACTTCACAGTTTCTAGACACAATTAAGTTCGTCTGTCAGCTTCATAGTGGATGTCTTAGTTTTGTACCCGTATATGAGTACAGAAAAACAGTAATG